>CABFVX010001390.1:129900-168702 GCA_902151425.1 Timema shepardi | reverse complement strand
TTTTTTAGAAACTCACTGTAAAACATTGTGTATTTTCTTTTATTATATTATTATGCCCGTGCGAAGCCGGGTTGGGCTGCTAGTGTGTATTAAAGCGACACGCTCTGCTTGTCTCTTCACTCAGTATCGTACGATATATCAAGGTGACGACATGTCTAGGTAAAGTCAGACTGAAGAAACATTTTTAATTTCTTTAATTAATCTGGTGGAAAAACACCCCGGTTTATGGAACTATACACATAAAGAATATAGTAAAACTGACGTGACAGGTTTGGTCTGGAAGACCATCGCATCTGAATTAAAAGCCACAGGAAAGGAATAATTTTATTTACAACACAACAATACTTTTATTTGCCACAAAAAATAATTTTATTTACAACACAACACTACTTTTATTTGCAACACAACAATACTTCTATTTGCAACATAACAATCCCTTTCTTTAGAGTAAAACAATACTTTTATTTGCAACGCAACAATACTTTTCTTTACATTAAAACAATAACTTATACTTACAACACAACAATACTTTTATTTACAGTTGATAAACTTACCCTAAGATATGTCTCCTGCCTAAAAATCGTCTCGCTTCGGTGTGCAGCAAAATTAACTTAAGAAAAAAGTCGCGTATCTCTTGCGATCTTACGATATGTATCGTATCGTGTGCATTCCACCTAAGACCTATCTGCCACACACACACACACACACACACACACACACACACATCCTATCATTACAGGGTTTTACTAGTACTGCTATTGGCGGCGATTGACCAAACTACATCCTTAACTGCATCCTTTCAAGCAGTGCACCAAACAAAGCTAGGAGGAATCGGTGTGGGTGAAGGATCATTTCATTACAAGTATAAAAATAAACTGCTCATCCACCGATTTCTTGGGGATGTGGATTCTTTGGGTAGGAATAACTTACTATCTTTTATCCACGCGTTGTAAATATTTTAGAAATTAGTTTAGACCGATTTTTATAAGACGAGCCTTAAAAAAATATGTTTTTTTTGTGTGTTCAACATTGATTGCATTTTACTATTTTATTATTTTTTATTTGTATTTATATTAGCTATCAAAAATGAAAGCTGAAGATCATAGGACTAGAAGAACGAACATATCAAAATTGATCTAGATACAATTATAGATCTCAGAGTAGGCCTTTTCTTTGAAAATTGAATCAACGTTTAGTGATTTTAAGCACTGGCAAAGAGAGATAACAAACTGACTGAATTTAGTGACATTTAATATTGAAATAATCCTAAACTATAGACATAGACATTTCAATTAATACCATAATTTTTGCTAAAAATTCTAATATATTTTAGTTAAACCATGGATTCCTTACATTCCTACACCTTTAGGTATGCCACATAATGTAACACCTCTAAAATTGGTAATTTATGTCATTAATAAACTACCTAACTATTTAATAAACTTGCTAGCTTCATTTTTAGTATTAAATAAATCAAAATTTAACAATTTAAATATAAAGTTTATAGAATAGATTGTTTTTCGCTACCCGTTTGGATCCCAACCAATAAATGAGACTATTAAATATATAATTATGTAGTTTTTTTATATTGATCTGGATCGTGTTGATCTTGGTGGTCTTGCGGTAAAGTGCTTGACTTAAAACCAGATGTTCGTGGGTTTCAAACCTAGCCATGGTCGACCTATATTTCTTGAGCGATAAAAATTCGTAGCACAACTTCCTTTGGAAAGGAAGTAAAGCCATCGGTCCTATGTTGACTGTGGCATGTAAAAGAATCCTGGGATATATGTGAAAATACCATTGCCAGAAATTTTTTTGACGTGAATACGTCTTTAAATTTGCTACCATACGGGGGCAATCCAAAAAACCTAATGATAACAAAATCGGGGGTTACAGTTTGGCGTTGTAATTTCGTTTCTATACTCTACAACCAAAATTAAGTTATACCACTGGATAGCTAGAGGATCAAAGAATTCATTACGATAAGCGAATAAGCGAGAACAGTGACGCATCGCGCGCGGTGGAGGGGGAAGCGCCACCATTTTGAGGTTATTTTGCTGCGTATCGAGATTTGCATATAGTTTAACTTTTGACTCGGAGAAGCTACGATGTTCGTTTCGGTTTTAATCTTCAGCTGTCGTCAAAATCTATCGATTTTATATAAAACATTAGTTTAAAGTAGTGACAGTGAATATAATAAGGTGTTAGAATAAAAAGATATTATCAAAAATTTATCGATTGTATATAAAACATTGGTTTAAAGTTGTGACAGTGAATATAATAGGGTGTTAGAATACCAGAAATCTCGATATATCTTGTATGCCATTTGTGTCGTACTTTTCGTATCACAGACTTATAATTAATAAAGTTATATTGTAACACAATAATTATTTGTTTCCTTGCTTTTATCCGAAATACATAAATAAAAATATTTTATTTGAAAATATATATAACCCATTACATAAACGTATTCACGTACAACACCCAGCCGTGTTCATGACACAGCCACACCCCATTTTTTAGGTCCCTTCGCTCTCACTCATAGAAATTTCCGTGTGCTGATGTAATCAGTTGGTTTAGAAGGCTCACTATAAATACTTCAAATAAATAAATACTTTAGATCGTTGTATAAAAATGAAGCTTCTGCGTAACCCCGTTATATTCAACTAAAGTAATTGACCAAAACCCAATATTAACGTAATCTACGTACATGAAAATTTTGTATTTAAATTTATAGGTTAGCGTATAACCCGAACGGGTATTAAGACGCGGTGCTAAATAATAATAATAATAATAATAATAATAATAATATTAATAATAATAATAATAATACACTTTATAGATTAATAAACTTGAAACGTTTTGTTTGTTAGTAAAAATACTATTATGAAGTATATTTAACTGCACATTAAGCATATATTTGGGCCTATTTTCTTTATGTTAATTTTGTATTAAAACGAACGCCTACTTCTTGATTATTTTCAATTAAGTTATTTTAGTAAGGTTAAAAAAAAATGTTATCAACAGCAAACGTCCACATCTAAAGAGACTAAATATCAATAGTAAGGAATAGAAAATATATATTTTGTAAATTATATCATACCAAAAAAAAAAGTACCTCTTAATACTAACCTCAAGTTTTAAAAGTTCCTGAACTCTCCAACGCCGATTATTCCATGGTCTACCACATGTACGGCAGAGCGCATCACAGATATTTCAACGTAGTTAAGTCTTTTAAGTTTCCTAAGAAACACAAACAAAGTCATGCCTTCTACAAGAAGCCTCTGGTGCTGCCAAAACATGCAATGACATATACTGCCCCATTAGTAGAAAAAACTACTATCTCACCAAACATTGATTTTATTCAGGCTAGTTTCTATCTTATATACATTTGTGAAAACACTCTTATGACTTCTGATAACCAGCCCCATGGTGTAATGTTAGGTGCACCTGGCTACGATCCTAGGGGTCCTTGATTCGATATCCGGTTGGTGCCTTAGGTATTTTTCCCGAAAGGGGAATTACCCCAACGGTTACTAGGGTTTGATTAATTATGTTAAGATTAGGAGTTTCTACTGGACCCACACCCTAGTACTATCACAATCATCTCATCTCATCGGGACATGGAGTGTCTCCACGGAAAGAATGTAAGATTAGTAGCAACGGGACATTAGTACTGGCTAATCTTGCCATAAACTGAGCTAAAAATTATTTAACTCAGACGCGCAAAATTAATATTATAATAGTACTTATAATAGTATCTGTATGATTGGATAAATGGGAAGTGTATTTATCTCTGGAAGAAGAAACTGCCACCTCCTTCAGTGACCGTATGGTCTAAGGCATCACTTTCGCATTATACTATACTGCTGATGATGGATAGATCGAGTGTACTGAGAGTATTTTTTTCTAAATGGTTTCCCACTATTTCTTCACACACATGTGAGTATATTTCTTCCAAATTATATATTCTGAATCCCCACTCTTATTATTCGGTGGCCACATGGTCTGAGGCCTCACTCTTATGTTAGACTAGCTAAACTGCTGAGTACAGGGAGAACAGGGCTCGAATCCCGGTTGGGTGTACTGATGTTGGTTTTTCCAAAATGATAACCACTCTTCCCCCAGGAAAAGGTGGATACACATCCTATAAATTCAAGCTTTCTCGTCTCTAATTCACTAGCGTAATTACATAGTCTATGCGTGTAGCCTGAAGAGGTAGTAACTGTTAGTGATGAATGACCCTGAGATTGAGACATACTTGGATATCTTATTGATTGAGCATTGCGCTATAAACCATATACCCTGGGTTTGACATCCGTGTTCTAGTGTCATTTTACACCTACATTTAAATAAATATATATGAATGAATAGATAAGTTTGTTAAAATTTAAAGGAAATATATTCACATTTGCGTGGAGGAAGCGAGATAGATCACTTAGAGAAAACAAACCTTAGCACATCCTACCTTGATTTGATCCCTGATCTCCCAGTTATCGGCAGTTCAGTTTATTGAGAGAGTAACACCTCAGATATTTTTACCACAAATGTGGATGATTATACGTTTAACATTGGGGTTATTAACGGATAATGGTGAGGGGTGGTAATGGGAAAAGATATTTTAAGCAAGTGCACAGAAATAAAATGGGAATAAACCTTCTCTAGTATATACAATCGATATTAGAATGTTGACTTACCAATCAAAAACAATCCAGTCTACTGTAAACATGATACCTTGAGTCACGTGACAATCCATGGTGGTTAAGGGCGGGAGTTTTGGTCCCAAACGGATAAGATGACTATTATATCCTCTATGAAATGTTAGAGGCATTTGTTTTTCATCCTCTTAATACTGTTATACTCTTTAACAAAGGGATATTTATTTTTAGTGTCTGCTTGGGATGTATTAATCTTAAGCTAGTTTTAGGAGAAAGGATAAGGAAACTAA
The DNA here is from genome assembly GCA_902151425.1 of Timema shepardi. Classification (NCBI taxonomy): domain Eukaryota; kingdom Metazoa; phylum Arthropoda; class Insecta; order Phasmatodea; family Timematidae; genus Timema; species Timema shepardi. The sequence continues at coordinate 163,754 of CABFVX010001390.1, read as the reverse complement.
GATCTAATTAGGCACATTATATTTATTTGGCACCGCGTTTAACTACCTACTATACGTTTATGTTATAGTTACGCTAATATATTAGGGGTGATTAAAGTTGAGTTTTATAGAAAGTTTTATCCACATTTTTCTGGAGAGAGAGTGGTAAACTATTTAGTAAGAACTACTAAGTTTGACTTAGACTTCGATCCTAACACTGTCCTCCTCACCACCGTTAGTCCAGTTTATTGTGGACCTTGGACCATTCGACCACTGAGGTGGACAGGAAGTTAGTTCAGGAAGCTATCGCTGACAACCCTATTAGCATTATTATTAACAAATTGATTAAATAGGTACGGGATGAGGAAGGTTAACAAAAGTAAATATTATCAGTAAGAGGAGGAATAATAGTTGTGTTGAAAAACATTGGCAAAACACATATACATTTGGGATTTAACCACGCCCCTAACTACCCTCTACCCTAGATCACACATTAACAATGGGGCCAAACTTTATTTGAACATTTTGACCAAAAATGTCATCTTAATTTTACTTAAGAAACTGATTTAGAATGTTTTTTAATCCAAGACAAAATGTTGAATTCTAATTACTATCCATATCCAAGAATAGTACAGTCATGATTAAAAAAAAGTAGCAGCTTACAGAATATTTGGACCTGAGATCGTGTTTAATTTTGTTCAAGGAATCATATTTAAAATATGTTTAAAATAATTTAAAAAGAACTCAAATGTAACTTGGAAGGAACTTCCAGCAAAATCTATTTTCTAGTTCTTTTTAGAACCTTTGGATTATTTATTTTTTCATAACATACCCTGTAGGCCTACTCATCATAATACACTGCTAGGATAATCCAGTCTCGTCAATTACGTTAGGAAGGAACAGGATATGCGGCGCCAATGGTAGATTTTAGAACCTTCTCAAGGGTATTGACTGGAAAACCCATTGGAAAGATACCATTGGTAAGACCTAGACGTAGATGGGAAGATATCATCAGAATGGAAATGAAAGAGACAGGGTGTAGTAAGGTGGACTGGATAGAACTAACTCAAGATATGGATTGGATGTAATGAGGTCAATTGGATAGAACTAGCTCATAATAGGGCTTGAGTGTAATGAACTGGACTGGATAAACCTAGCTCAGTATGGGGATATGTGGAATACTTCATAAGTGTGACAATGAACTTAGTTCTCACTGCGATAGACTAAGTAAGTAATTAAATTACACTAGCCAAACAAACTCATCGATCACTAAGTTAAATTTTTAACGTAATTTTGAATAACTAGTTTATAATCAATTAAAGGACAAAAGAATTAATACATGTATCTACTTAAGGATTTGTGTATATATATATATATATATATATATGTGTGTGTTTGTATATATATATATATATATAGTATTATTTATGTAAATATATAAAACTGACACTCTATCAGGGATATATATATATAGCCTTTTCATGTTTTATATTCATACAATCATTCGCAAAAACGTATTTGTTTGGCTATAATATTCTTTCGCAATTTTTAAGTAGGCCATATTTTATCACACTGGTCTTAATTAGTGAAAAATACCATCAAAGCTTTATCCCATACTTTGTTTGCGAAAAAATAATTAGCAACCGATAAAAATTGGTTTTATTCCAGACTTGTTCCCTTCTTAATTTTAGCACAGCAAATTAGATTGACTTGGAAGGGAAATCAAACTTGAATATTTTCTTGAAAGAAACACATATAGAGCGGGGAAGAAGGTGTAAAAAAGAACTAGTCTGAAGCTAAGACCAGATCTTTCTTGTTGTTTACAGTAATAAAGATCACAGCTCCTCAATAGTCGTATTCTTTCTAGTATATTCTGTTTGTTTCTGTAAGGGGATGAGAGGGGAGTGAAAGGGGTGTGTTGTAAGCTTTCCTAATTCCATAAAAAAAAAAAATCCCGGACACCCCCTCCTTCATCCTCACTCCCCCGTTCCCTAACAACATGTGCAAAGAAGAGGCGGTTTGAGATGGAAGAAAACATATCCTCTCTTTGAAATAAAACGCTTTTCATTTCTTGACTTGCAGTCCTTCCTCGCTACCCCTCCAACCCACAGATTTAACGTCATTAAAATGTTTTTAGTGGAGCGGTTGGTTACATTTTCGAGCTAATGTTTAAAGAAACTTTGGGTTAAGTCTGGGTAAGTGAAAAAAAAAAGGATTTTGTTTGGGTGGCCCGGGCCGATGGTGATCGTAACTCGAAATAAGATTAGTTATGTGTCAGCAACGGAAATAAAATATTAAGGGATTACTTAAAATAATTGTTTATTTTACAAAAAATGTATAAATAGTGCTATTTGTATCCTTTATTTATTGATTAGATAGTGTGATACTAAAATTACTTTATATAATTACTATAAATTTTAATAGAAATATGAACTGTTTAAATTAATCACTTTGATTCAATTTAAATGTAGTTAACTTTCTTTTATACATACCGTCGTTAAATATTTTGTTTAATGTTAAAAATCGCTGGGATTTTAATTTTTGAATTAGGGACCTGGTGGTCCAGGGGTAAGGTGTTGGACTTCTCTGCTGGGGTCCGGGGTTAAATTCTCAGTCCCGACACAGATTTATCTGATTGCCAAACCCTTCCTTCACCTCTGACAAGTCGTGTATCAATCACAACTTGTGAATGTGGGGAATACCAGGCCTCCACCGTGGTTCAGATTCCACGTTAATACTGTAGGTCCTCCATTTCATCTCACAATCACCCTACCATTACACATTAGCGTAAGTGCGTACAACCCGAACGGGTATTAAGACGCAGTGCTAATATTAATAATTTTTGAATTCACACTTTACTATTCTTACAGGCTATCATAATATTTATGCTAGCTGTGTAAGAATGACCCAGGTCGGACCCACATTTTTTGTGGAGGAAGAGTAGAATGCAATTTAGGAAAATAGTCTCGTACTCTGTCAGAATTTGAAGCTTGACCACTACGTCTACGGCAAACCAGACTATTTTGAATTTAACGACCTACCTACATCGGTGGACACGTGGACCAAATGTCATGCTCACTTTATTTTTTTGGTGATTAAAAGATCGGCGTTCAAATACCGTCTAGTGAACTGAAGGTATTTTAACCTAAATAGTTTACCCCTTTCCTTCCACGCAAATAAGTATGATCTTCCTATAAATTTACTACTCTTCATCTCCCTATTAAAATGTAGCCCTTAAGGGGGCCGCTTCGATAAGCGAGAAATTTATGTGCAGACGTTCAGTTCTAACGCAATATTTAACACTACGCTGCATTATATCAAAATATGGTTCACGTCCAAAATAAAGTCAAAAGATTCCAATAGCTCTGTAGTTTTAGTTTTATTAACAGTAAAAACTAAATACTGGTGAAAATGGGATACTAGCTCATTTTTGACAACATTTTAACAATTGTAAAGCTAAGAGACTAGACTCGATAAAAAAAATAAGGTGTCTAGTTTTAGCCTTCCTATAACAGAGTATTTATCAATCGTTTTTAATTCACGCACACCGAACAAGGCTCTAGCATTTTCTAAACAAACCATCCATTTTTTGAGTAGAGATTTTATAATCTACAAAAATAAAGTTTTAATATTGTGTTTAAAAGGTTAATAGATAAAAATTCTAGTACTTGCGTAGTTTAAAAAAAATAACTTTGGTCATGAATTTCAAAGTATATATATTTTCACCCACTAAATTTTTATCTCCCTTCTTTTCGATTTTCCCTCAAAATCTCACGGCCAAGGCACACCAGTTGAAAAGCGATACTCTAACAAATAGTATTTTTATGATAGGCCTACGAAAAGAAGATTTGAAGAGATCCAAAGTTATAGAATTTACTTCCCCCTCTTATTAGTGACATGTCAAAGGGTTTTTGCAGTTGAGGGACTAGAGGGAGTACCATCCTAGACTGACTAGAGAAGTAGTTCCAGAAAAGGACACAGACCATTGTATAAGCCATGTGTGCTGATGGTGATTGATACTTTCTCACTAACTGGGGTGGCCCCCTTAACGATATTGGGACGAGGGGGTAATGATCCGGCCCTTTTGTCCACGTGCCCACTGGTGTGGACCGGAAAGTAAAGAAATCGTTACGATAATTTTTTCCGGGAAATGTTCTATTATTTTATAGTGAAAACATTAACATCTATTTAAATAAATGGGTGGCAATAATATGTTTGTAGACAAAGATATAAATTAAGGTTAAGAAAAATTTGAATTTATCTTAACTTTAAATATTTATATTTATTCCTTACTACAGTTATGAACATACCTAAAACAAGTTTAAAAGTTTATATTCCAGTTTAATTTTCCCTAAAGATGTTAACACTAGAATCATCATCGAGTGAGTTACAATAAAACAATGATAGCGATTCTAGTTTTCTTTCCACACTCGCGTATAGACTACAGTTCTTGGTAGTTGGATGTGATAATAACGCAGGATCAACTCTAGACTATATTTTAATACCTTCGTATTGTAATCAAAACTTGAACGAATACATTCCCTGTGATCAAAATATTTTAGAAAAAAAAAATGTTCGTATCTAATTACTGAATTTTATGTGGATTTTATTTTCAGTATATCATAAATAAGATAGTTAGAATACATTTAAGGTGGCTTAGGTATTTTCTAGCCACTTACCTTTCAACATCTCTCCCTTCCCCCTCACACACACACTCGTCCACAACACGCTATTTACTGGCTATAAGGATTAAGGACCGGTTGCTCAAATACATCATTATGGATTCTTCGCTCACTAGATTGCCAATCTGTTTTATCCTAGATCAAGAAAAATTTGGGTTGCAACAAAGTTAATTAGCGATCAGAATCATCAATCATCTAAACATAGATCAAATAATAAATTAAATATGGCAACAGTAGGGAAAGCTTTTCATCTAGAAAATCTGATTATGAAAAATGACTTAATATCTGACCCGATCTTGGCTCCTAAATATATAATGAAGTATTTAAAGGCGAGCGTTGGCGTTAAAAAATAAAATAAAATATTCAATCTTAACTATCAATTAATAAAGTCCAATTTTTATAGGAATAACAGTAGAATTCACCAATATTGATTGTAACTAACATTTAACATTATATAAATATGTTTTATTTGATTATTTTTTAATATATATTTCATCTAAAAAATGATAAAAAGACTTTTAATAACACCTTCTTATGGATTACTTAATGATTTGTCTCTACATTATTAACTATACATACTTTTAATGTAATACATCTTTATTTTCATTCACGCCATATTGAAAACATTAACTACAATAGAGCATAAAGGGGAATGCCAGGCCTCCACTGTGGTTCGGATTCCACGTTAAACTGTAGGTCCTTCATTTCATCTCACAATCACCCTACCATTACATAATCACCCTACCATTACACATTAGCGTAAGTGCGTATAACCCGAACGGGTAGTAAGACACGGTGCTAATAATAATAATAATAATAGAGCATAGAGCTATAAATAAATTAAATGTATTATATTTCCATGTTTATCTTATTAGAACCGATCATTATAAACCATAAACAAATAATTATTTTGTAAACCTTAAAAAAAGGAAAATAAAATATTTGTTTCAAATGAAAGTTATTTATTTTTTATACTACAGAGAGTGAACACTACTAGCGTTGGGTATTGGCATCATCAAATTAAACAAGACTCTTTACCAAGTCGACATTTTGAATTCTTAATTACGGCAACCTTTAAAAAAAACACTTTAGTTCTTTAATTTAAATAAAGAAGATATATTTAAATCTACAAACAAGCTATAAAATTGTTATTTTTATAAGAAATATTTATTTTAAAAATATTTTAAAATATTAGCTTCATTTTGGATAAGTTGAAAGAGTAAAATGTACCGCGAGCTTGCCAACGAGATTAAAAGCGCGTTTGTTTTCGTGTTTGTATAATTTGTGCTTTAGTCTATTAATCAATAAAATATCGGACGAAAATTAACAGGTACATAATATAAATTAATTTTTTTTAAATGATGATAATTTGATTAGTAAAAGGGTGACCTGGCGGTCTAGGGGTAAGGTGTCAGACATCTATGCTGGCGGCCGGGGTTCGATCCTCGGTCCCGGCAAAGATATATCTGATTACCAAACCCTTCCTTCACCTCTGACAAGACATCTTGAGAATGTGAGGAATGCCAGGCCTCCACCGTGGTTCGGATTCCACGTTAAACTGTAGGTCCTTCATTTCATCTCACAATCACCCTACCATTACACATTAGCGTAAGTGCGTATAACCCGAACGGGTAGTAAGACGTGGTGCTAATAATAATAATAATAGTAAAAATTACTCTACTTTGAAACGTCTTATATGTGATTTGTAAAGTGTATTTGGCAGTGGCTACATTGTACAAATCTTTTTTTAACTTTTTTATTCGTATGCACGATTAATTATTACAAAGTGATTGTGGCAGTGATATATATTTATGATATATTTAATTTTCAATTTTATCTTAATATATTTTCTAAATTTAATATTGCGTGTTTCTCAAGAAAAGAAGTAGGCCTAACCTATTTTACTTTATGATTGTTGTATCACCGTATTATTAGGCATAGATCTGGAAAATTAATGTTAATATAGTATTAATACAAACCTTAATAAGATACATTTGTTTTTAACAGGAGAGGTTTATATGTTTATTTATTTAGAAATTAGCATAACTTACAGTATTTTAAAAGTGTTTTAACTTTGTGTTAAAATATTTTAAAGAGAATATCGTTAGTTAAGAAATTAGGTTGAATTTTTAAAAGTATAGCTAACAAGATTGAAGATTAGAAGAGCCTAGTGGTTCCAATTTATCTGCTGGATTCCTACCACTCAAGTGCGATTTTCCTAAATTATCAGATGAATTGTTCCAAATCAACGATAATAGTGTGAGATGGTAACTAGGCCTATTTTATACTTTTTTATTTTTTCACATAATAATTCTACCTTTACAAGGAGTGTTTTGTCTATGGCTAGTAGTTCTCAACATTTATAGTTCAGAACACGGTGAAATGTGTTTCAACATAACCTTGTTTTCTTCCTAGTTACATAGTTTATCAAGTAGTTACAAAAATTATAAAAGCCTAGGGGAGTAATACGTAAGCACATACCTACGTCAGATAAGCTGTGATTATAACTGGAACAGACTATTAGTCACACACAACTTGTAGATAGTGTGTTTGTGGTATTAATACTATTTTCCGACAGCATATGTTTGTATACTGAACTCGAACCTTCATATATATGCTAGAGTGTTTGGTGCGCAAAAATCTCTCTATATATAGGTCACATTTTTATATATAAGATAGTAAATAATCAATTAGCTAATTCCGTAATCTTGGTCAAATGAATATGGAGACCCTAATGACACAAAAATCATAATTATTGAAGATAATTTATAGCTATGATTTGAATCAAAACTAGGCATAACTACGTCATATGTTGATGATGCTTGAAAGGTTAGGATCTGATAGTTTTAAATCCTTTAACATAATATAAAATATACCTATTTCATATAATAATACTTAACAACCAAAAACTGACAAGACATCTTGAGAATGTGAGGAATACCAGGTCTCCAGCGTGTTTCGGATTCCACGTTAAACTGTAGGTCCTTCATTTCATCTCACAATCACCCTACCATTACACATTTAGCGTTAGTGCGTACAACCCGAACGGGTAGTAAGACGCGGTGCTAATAATAATAATAATAATAATAATAATAATAATAATAATAACCAAAAACTTGCCAATACCTTAACCTTACCTTTAATTGGTAGGCTATTTATCAATTAAACATTATAATGGTGATAGGGAAAAAATATGTCATAGTATATTAAAATTTAAAAGTAGGAACACATTTTTGTAACTAGGCCTAAAATGTTATCCAGTTATTTAGATGTTGAAAAAATAAACAAATATTTCAAATAGGCCTAACAAATTTTACTATATTTTTAATAATCATTTATTGATCCTCTTTGGATTTTTCTTACTGGTATGAGTGAGTGGAAGATTAGTTAACATTAGTTGTTATTTTCTATAAAATAAAAGTATCATATATATATATATATGAAATATATGTATTGGTTTTTGGCTTAGGTACCATCCCCCTACATCCCACCGTATCTTACTTTTATTCTACAAATTATTTCAAAGGGTGATTATATCTGTAGACATATTTGATGAAATAAGCTATTAGATAGGCCTAAATATGGATTTCAGTTACTGTGAAAGAACATTTATGAAGTTGAGACTTCTGGAACAAGAGAACCAGAAAATCATTTCGTTGTGTTTCAGCCAAAGCAGTAGACGAGTTTACAAGAGATTCAGTACGTCAAATTATCCATACAATGTATGAACAAGGTTGGTTCCAGTGATCATTTGCGAAACTCTTACTAGGATCTTTATATCCCTTTTGCCTTTATCTACAGATACAAGCTCATGTTCTTATTTTGAATGTTTGGTCTTCAACAGCATTATAAATGGTATTATACAAACTATTGCACATGTTTAATAATAATAATAATAATAATAATAATAATAATAATATTTAGCACCGCGTATTACTACCCGTTCGGGTTATACGCTTTAAGTACTTGCGTGGAGGGAGATTGGAAAACCATTTAGGAAAAACCACCCCCAGTTCACCCGACCGAGATTCGAACCTCTATCTCCCCGTCCTCATCAGTCGAGCTCAACACGACTAGCGCGTTAGCCAACTACGCCACCGAGGCGGGTTGCACATGTTCACCTTAGCTGTAATTTGTAAAATATTTTTTATCAAAGAACAAAATATCCAATTATAGTATTTTTATTGATAATTCTCAGGAAGCAAGTGTCATTGGATAGTGTCTTGTAGGCCATCAAAGACAGTGGCACAAGTTTCAAAGGAAGCAAGACTTCATTTGACAAATTGCTGAAATTAATTGGCTTCAAATTATTTGTGTATAGATAAAAGTCTCGCTGAGCACTTATGTTGAAAGTGTTAAATATGTGTGTATAGTTCTAATTCCTGTATAAAATGGTTGCCCTTAACTAACATTCGTACACCTTTACGCCTTGTTTCACATGTTTTGATGCTCTAAGAGGGTGACATGCTAATGGGTAACCTTGATAAGTCACAGGATCCTAGCACAGATACTAATTTGCAATCACCCACATCTACTTCCTTATTAACTGTTTGTTTTATGTTATGAGTGAGGCCAGTATGTGTGGATACATATACATTTTATTTAGATTGAGTAAGCATGTGGACCACTGCTATAAGCCCATTCAAGAAGATTGAAGATTCAGAGAGATGAAGATGGGTGCGAATAACAGATACCCACCTTTAATCATCAACTTAGGTGACGACGATGATGAAGATGAGTCCAACTCCAGGGATGACGCGGAAGAAGTTCTGGTTACACCTCTAGACAAGTCCAACTCCTAAACTTTTTAACATGTTTTTACAGACATTAAATTATTCTAAAAATTATTACCTCATCACAAACACTAAATCAAGGTAAGCTCTTACACATCCAACATATTATACTGTATATCCATTAATAATACACATATTTCATAGTGAATAGTCCAGTCTATGTTTTAATCTCTTCTGATAAAGAAGGGGACATATGTACCCCCAAAATTACATAATTATGTTTTGTAATGTGTTATAGTTGTGAACTTTCAGGCCTACAGTTTTCTGGTATGTAAGCATTGCCCTTCTATGCTCCTTTCAATGTTTTATTTCATACACATACGAAAAAATAACTTTTTTTAAATGTTATTTTAATTAAAATAAATTTAAATTGTCATTTATTTGTATTATTATAATTTTTTCTTGTTTTCTTGGTCTCAAAACTTTGCTTGTCAAAGGGAAAGCTTCTAAGCATATGGTATTTCAAATCATATGTTTTGGCATAGGGATACATTATAGAAATCTAGGAACTTTTACAGAAAATTTTTACTATTCTTCGTACCAAAATCAGACTGTACAGTACATTATATCTTAATAATAATAATAATAATAATAATAATAATAATAATAATAATAATAATAATAATAATAATAATAATAATATAAAACAAGCTCTTAAATTCGCGAACTAAGACTTTGATTCCTGTCTTGCTTTCGCTAGGGTCATTAGATTGTGTGCCGAGCTCCGACACTGGTTGGGAAGCACAGTTCGAATCCAGATGCGGCCACAGCTGGATCTGTACCTGCATCCGTCACAACCAAAGCAGTCTTCAAAAACTGCTTAAAAAAATTACAAGTGCTAATTACTTTTCACTGTAGGGGAGCTAAGTGGAGTCCCACAACCCTGATCCACGGGTTAATAGATTGAACGTTTATTGAAATCACACGGAAAGCGAAAGCGTGGTGCAATTTTTACACGAGGTTAGCTATGATGTGTTAAGAATATTTACAGTAGTCTAGGCTGCCTAGTATTTATTCAATTTATCCAATAAATTGCAATTTTGGACATCCTCCTAAAGGGAAATGTTTTAAGCAATTATTTTATATTTATAAAATAAAATTCAATTTTTAGTGACGTTAGGTTGTACAAATTGTATTAATTTAATGTGAAATACATAAATGTTTCATATAATATAAATGTATAATATTTGATTGATATTTGAAGAGATTGGTAATAATAATTACAAGTTATGATACATTTGAGAAGATATAAAAAATATATAAATAATGAATATCTTTCTTATTTGTAAATCCCTGTTCCTCGATTATTGCTGTAAGTGCTGATTTTATGTTTCGATGCTAAGACGGCAACATCCTTAGGTCTGATGAAAAAGAAGAAACACGCCAAATGAAACCATGGTTAAAACACAATGCGTTAGCCAATGTGGTATAACATGCGAAATTAATGAAGATTAACAAATTATAATATCGAGAATTGATAATGTTGAAATAACATATTTACCAGATTTTAAAGCTATGTAATTGAGTATTCCATGATGTTTGATAAAGAAAATTGATATGATAATTAAAATAAACGTGAATAAAGTGAGAGAATATCATTCTGGAAAATATACTGGGGAGTCAAAGATATTATATATATATTGGATGATATGAAATGAGATAGTAGATAGATAGATTTTGAATTTTATTTTAATTAATATGCTATATGGATTGTAAAAAGAGAATGACAAAAAGGATATGAAAAAAGGTACAAGTCTTCTCAACACTGGTCCAAACAGGCCATTAACTACTATGGAAGAATGGGTGGGTGCAGACAGGTTTGGAGGTTTTTATGATTTTGGTATGTTGAGGGAGTTTTCTCAAGGTATTAATGAGTATTTGATTCTCAAAAATTGTTTGTTCATTCAATACAGGCAGTTTGAATAGAAATATTTTTCAGCTGTTTTCATTGTTGTGCCTTTTTAGGTTTTGTAAATTAGTTTCATACTTTTGTTCATTGGATTAGATTGATGTCCTCCTGACTGTTGAAGGTGTTCACAAAACTTTGATTTATTTCAATCATATTCGAAACCACTCATGTGTTCAGAAAATCTGGTCAAAATTTGGTGCCCAGAGTGTCCTGTGTATACGCTATTGCAATCACAGGTGAGTTGATATATGCCACTTTTTTCATATTGGTTGGTATTGTTTAGTTTAGGTTTGTTGATATATTTGTTGGTGTTATTGTTAGTAATGAAGGCTACCTTTAGTTTTTTTTAATGTTTGTTGTTTTATTAATTTATTTTCGTGTGTAGTTAATGTTGATACATTCTGTCTCTATTTCTGAATTTGCATTAGATTTGTTGAGAGTGGAATTTTTGGTAAGCTGTGATTTTTGTTTTAGAAGAATTCGGTAGACTAATGTATGTGAGTAACTATTGGAAAAAGCAAAGTGTTTGATAACGTTGAGTTCATTTTTGAAGTTCTTTTTGTTGAGAGGTAGATGTAGTAGTCTGTATATAAGACTGTTTTAAACAGCTAATTTATGAATTATGGGGTAATTAAAATAATTCTGGATAATTGCATCAGTATGCGTGGGTTTTCTGTAGATGTTGTATTCAAATTTGTTATGATTGTTTTTGGTGATATTAATATCAAGGTAATTGATACTATTGTTGATTTAATGCTCTAAGGTGAATTTAAGTCGAGAATGGATATTATCGAGATTGGAATCAAATCAAGTGAAGGTGAGTTAGGATTTGGTTCATAAATTATGAGGATATCATCTATCTACATATCGTCAGTAGAATTTTATGTTGATGAGATTTTTGAGTTGGTTTATTATTTTATCATCGTGTTGTAAGAAAATTTCAGACATAATACATTAAATAGGAGAACCCATTGCCAAACCATCATTTTGAGAGTAAATTTGTTGTTAAATTGGAAATAGTTTTGATCGGAAAATGATTTGAGGACAGATTTAATTTGTTTGATGTAATCAGAAGAAGCATTGTTATTTTTCTAAATGGTTTTGGTGATGTTAATAGTTTCATTTACAGGTACATTTGTGTTCAAGCTAGAAATATCTAGTGATAGGAACTTTGATTGATCATTTAGAGAAACATTTTTAAGTTTTTCAATTAAGTCATAAGAACTTGTAATTATTATTACCAATCTCTTCAAAAAGCAATCAAATACTGTGCATATATATTATAATATATTATATTATAGTACACATTTATATCTTTCACGATAAATTAATACGATTTATACAACCTAACTTAACTAAAAATTGAATTTTATTTTATAAATAGTCTTAAACATTCCTTATGAAACTACTCAAAGGTTTTTCAAAAATTATTATGTAGTGATTCTAATAAATATACAAAATAAAATGTAATCAGTCTATACTTCATCTCACATTTTATTTCTATTTGATTAAATAAACGCTCATTTATTTATTTCCTGTACCTGCTTTGGATTCCATCCATACTCTATTCAATGTATTGTTGAAAAACTACATCCTAAGAAATCATAATTGACATTAATTTCTTTAAAAAATAGGTCATACTCAAAATAAATATACAGCATTTAAACTTTTATTAATTACTTAAAAATGAAGTAATATTAAAGCTGCGAGAGGCTTTACTCCTACATTTCATGAAATTTGTAATTTAGTTTGGTTGCCCTGAAGAATAAACAAGAGTTTGATATACACAAAAACCTCTTCTGCTCATTTCACCATAATATATTAAAATATGTTTAATATTGGGATTTATTTCTAATAAATAGATTTTATGAATCAATAAGTTATTTACCTGTAAACATTCTTACTCTCTTTACCCTTCAGACTTTTTACTCTACACCACCTATACCCTACACCCTTTTCATCTCTTATATTAATTATACATTTTTTTAAAAACTTTTTAACCTTTTCACCCTAAATTATTATTATTATTATTATTATTTAGCACCGCCTCTTACTAGCCGTTCGGGTTATACGCTTTAAGTACTAATTACGCTAATGGATTAGGAATTAGTAATGGTTAAATTAGAGGAAGTGAACCCGCATTTGCGTGGAGGGAGAGTAGAAAACCATTTAGGAAAAACCACCCACAGTTCACCCGACCGAGATACGAACCTCGATCTCCCCATCCTCAGCAGTCAAGCTCAACACGACTAGCGCATTAGCCAACTACGCCACCGAGGCTGGTTTTTCACCCTAAAATATTTATTCATAGCTAAGAGAGGTAATTAATGTAACATGGGGTAAAAAGGCCCAAAATAGTAAAAAAAAGCCCAAAATAGTAAAAAGACCCAAAATATTAAAAATAATACAGCTAAATATAAACAAAAACTGCAATAAATCCAAAATAGCAGAAATTTCAAGGATGTCAAAAAATTTCCAAAATGTCAAAAGGGGCAAATAAGGCAACATTGAATACATTTGGTAAAAATGTCAAAAAATGCTAAAAAGAATAGAAAGAGCAATAAGTAAATCGTAAAAAAATATTATAAAATGCCTAAAGGTTAAAAGGGGTAGAATAAATTAAAAGGGTAAGGAGATTAATAAGAAGTAAAGGGCTAAAGGGGAGAAATAGAGGAAAAATTTAAAAATACTAACAGGGTGGAAAGGGTGTAAGGCTATAAAGTATGTAGGGAATTAAAGATGTAGGATAAAAAGAGAATATGGTGAAAAGGTAATAGGATAAAAATGTTAAAACATTTCAAAGGTAAATCTAATCAAAAAGAAAAATAAGACCAAAAGGGTAAAAGTGGTAAAAATAACAAAATGTAAATCATAAAAATATAAAAATTGTATCAGGGCTAAAAGGAGTAAAAGAAATATAAAAGTTTAATAGATTAAAAATCTACAAAAGGGCAGAAAAGGGAAAGAAATAGTAAAAGGTTATCTGGGTGTAAAGTGTAAATAAGGGGGAAGGGTAAATAAAGAGGGGGACTAATGATTAATAAGGGTAATAAGTTTTAAACGGTCAAAAAGTTTATTACTTTTGTGTAAAATTTAAAAGTAAAAAGTAATTTCCTCAAGTAAAACTTGTTTTAAATTCACTAACAGTCGTTCTTCAAAATAACACATGGCTTTACATGAAAGTATATTTAGAATATTTATCTCTAAATAATTTAATAATGAGCAAAAATTAAAGCTATAGCCAGAAAAATGTTCAACATAAATAATCTTTCGAAAGTTCGAGGAAGTGTTTAGAATTGACAAGTGCAAAACAAGTTTCTTCAACTATATTCCTATAATGAGTACAGTCACCCACTAAACTATGTAAATATGTGGTACTTATAGGTCTGGTAAAGTCATGCTTTGCCTTACCTTTTGTTTAAACGTATATTTACCAAAGCACACCCACAATATTGGGCCAGTGGAATAGATGTCAGGCTCATATAAACAATTTTTTCAGTGACTATAGTATCGGGGATCAAATACCAGCTAGATGAACTGAAGGTGGGTTTTCATAAATGGTTTTCCCCTCTCTCGCTATAATTTTTTTTGTTATTATTCATATAAATTCTACCTTCCTCATTCTTAATTCATTAGTGTGATTTAAGCGCGTAGCTCAGATGGATAGTAAAATTTGTCAAACAAATAGAAACACTATTATAATTTAATAATGTGAGATTTTAATATTTTAAAATATAGCTATAAAATAATTTTAAATTAAATTCATTGGGAAAATGAAATTAATTTGTGATACTTTCCTTTAAAATTATTTCTATTTAGTCGTAAAATCAAAGTCATTTATGTGGGGTGATGCGAAATTTATATTCTATTTTGTATTACGATGCCCTACACAATTTTATTCTTTCCTCTACAGTACATCATCTTCTTTCGTTCATTTTGAGCTGAAGGAAGAGATAAGTGCGGGATTTCTCTGCCCACTTTTGAAAAGCGTGAAAAGGGTTTAGAAAAGGACCAAATTGTGGAATTGGCCAAGTTGGTTGGAAAATAGGAGGAGGTGAACTTTCAACTTTATAAAAACGTAGGGGGAAGGGATTTGGTCTTGCACTTTTGAAAAACTTAAGAATCAGAACGAGGAAGATTTTATTCATACCTAGAAAGAGAAAATGTTCAATAAAGTTCTCTTTTAGAAAAGCTTATGAACACCTGTACAGTCTGTTTATTTACCAGAAACTCTAACCTTAAGATATTAGCTTATTTTTTTAAAACGTTAGCTTAGCACATCTAAATAAACACCTCACATGAGCTGTATTTCCGTTTAAAACCAACCAATGAGTGTTTTACTAATTCATATGAACAGAATAATTTTTTTTAATGTTATTGATACAATAATGAGATCATCACAGGTACCATTTGAACAAATATGGTAAATATTCGACTTACAAATATCTATAGTTGTTTCCTATATAGAAAATTATTTTTAAAAGACCTCCTAAACCTTACCTTTTGCTTAAAATCATTTTGACTAATTTTTAATACCTCGAAGGATATTTATTGTCTTCATAAAAGAGTTTAATCAGATAGAAGATATTCCTTTCAGGTTACATTAATCCATTTTAAGAACTTCCAAAATATGTTAGTAAAAGTTCTAAAGACTATCATCGTGTATCTAAGAATTTTCATGTGCAGGCCCTTTCTTTTAAGATTTTATATGAATATGCCTAATTACAAAGAACTTTAATAATTTTATTAGATATGAATCAATTAAAATTATTACCCTTGTTTTATAAATTTATTTAAGAACCTTTATTCAACATCATATATTTTGTATGAAACTTTTGAATACCAGAATCAGTGTATCTACGGGAATCAGTCTCGTCTACTTTAGATTTCTGTTAGTAGGTAAGAGTTCTAATCCCAACTGGTTGTACCGAGTTGGGATTTTCTATGTGGCTTACGACTCAAATTCGGTAAACATACACGGTCTACCTTAATAATCCTTAAACAATTAGTTATTAAGATACATTCAATATAACTTTAAATAAAGTTGTCAAAACCACTTTAAATAAGACCAAACAAATCTGCTTGGTCATCAGTGTATATATTCTCCCCCAAAAAATTCTGGCTAATTGAAGGAAACCTTTTAAAAATCCTCGGATTGGGACAAATTCTAATAAAGCTCTTAGTTTGCAAAGCTTATTTTAACCTAGACAGGACTGTACATCCAGGTTCGCTACAATCAGCCTCAATAATTGAGTTATCAAAAGAATCCTCTACGTGTGGAGACCCAATAGAGCAGTTTAAATAACCTTTATATCTCTCTACGAGTCAAAGAAAAAAAATAGTGAAGATCTGATGGACGAAGAAGAAGAGTAAAGAAGAAAGGGGGGAGGGGGAAAGTTCTAGTAGAGTCGAAATGAAGAGGCCCTTGATTGGACGCCATTTTCTCGTTCAGTTTGTGCAATAGTGCGGCACTAAATTGCGGCCAATATTGCGGATTGTGGGGAATTACTGTGACTGGAGGGGGGAGGCGAGGAAGTTGTCATCCCTTCCGCTCCCCTGCCCTCCAATTCTTTCTACACTCGATATACCCACCCACACCCCTTAAAACCTTCTTTAACACAACTTCGCTCCTCTTTCAACAGTAGGCGGTAAATTTGAGATATACTTTGGTTACACTTAAAAAGTTTACAATAAATCATATATATATGTTTAGGTCTATTAAAAAAAGTAATACCTTAAACAAAAGATGATGAAATTACATATTTAATTAAGAGCCAATATTATTTATAAGCTTTAGCCTCATACTTAAAATAAAACAATATTTATTGAATAAAGTTCATTAGATTTGAATTAATTTCCGATTTTAAAAATTTTTTTGTTAAAATTATTTTATGAGTACCAGCTGTTAGTATACTATTTACTGAAATATATACTTTTATCTGCATCGGTGGCTATACCGTCTTAGGTGTAAGACTTGCATAGCATGAGGTATATTTACATTTTCAGAGGAAGAGTTTAGAAAAAATACAATTCTTTTTATGGCCAAAACTAATATAATCTTACTATTTTATTAGTGTAAATTAATGAACATTAATAATCTATCAAATATGAAGTGGTTTGACGTAAGAAAATTATTAAGTTAATCTGGTAGTTTTTTGGCTCTCAGATAAGTCTCTTTCAGTGAAAATTGGACTGTATATTCTAATTTCCTTTTGAAATGAACATTTGTAGTATCTTTTCAGAATAAACAAATACATTTTTTACAGCTAGCATTGTTATTATTTTATTTTACTGTATTGTAAATGTTATTTTATAAGTATTTATTACATATATCCAAAATGACAGCTGCAGCTCACATGATTGACATATGAATAGGCCTACGTGATAGTACAACAAGTATTTTTTTGGCTTTCATATATATTCGTTTGTAAAAAAAACTAGGGAGTACAGATATTTACTATGCAAGGTAACGTTTAGCTAAATTGAACAAGACTACTTCTAGCGCTCTTGGATGGGATTTGAACTGGAATCCCCCGCTATAGGAAATCTATTCTATACCTATGCCCTTAAGAACTTCATTAATTTGATGCTACCCAAAATGGTGGTCACGCAGCTTAAGGCTAGAGTCTGTACATACCAGTTCTGTATTTAATGAAATAGTTTATCTGTACATTATAAGAATAAATAATCTAAAGTATAAGACTTGTACATAAATAAAAGTGACAGGATTTCAACTTTTAGATTGGACATATCTTTCGACATTCAACCGTTAGTATTCCAAGAGAATACCGAAATCACCAAGATGCATCTCTCCTACGATGCTGTGTCCATCTCCTGCGTATAGTTCTCGAACACAAAAGCGTGTTGATCTCTCAATACATTTTATTTTATAGTTCCAATAAAGTTTAAGTGCAAGTACTTCAATCCTAAAACTCCTCGATTGTTCAAGTTCATTTCCTTTATGTTTACAACTAATCACATATCACAATGAGTACAAATCACAGAACCTCATTTTACCCTCGAACACCGATGGATTGTTCAAGTTGTGACGTTAGGTTAAGTGAATCATGATCACACACTAGCTAGGTTAATTTAAGTGAACGTTAAGTTGATTGTGATCCCATAAATATTTTACATGTGTCAATTATTTATAAAATATATATTTTTAGGAATAAGCATAAAAATAATTCAATAATGATATATACATAATTATACAACATTATGTTAATATAGGTGGGTTTGAGAGGACGTAAAATTTTGTTTTAATTAGATTAATGGTGTAAGAGACAATATTTTATCAAACAGAATGTTTATATTCATTTGTATTATTTAAAAAAAATATTTAAAATCAATCATAAGAGCCAAATGTGTTTTTATATTATTTATTTAACATCTGTTTTCTGAAACTACTTATCTTAGTCCAAATTTATGCTCCCTATTTTTTCTTCACCTAAAAAAACCTCTCTCACTCATTACAATAAGTATGAAAATAAAGAAAACCACTAAATTTCTTATCCCAAAGTCGCTTTCTCCGATCACCCACTAACCATGTTGACTGCCTTATAATTTTAGCTTGATCATAATATAGGTAGCACATTTTAATGATCTTGACATTGTTCTGAAGAGTTCCATTGTAGTCTAGTGTTTCAACAAATTAGCGATCATTATTTCGGGTTTACTCATGATTATGTTGAAAATCATTATACTGAGCTGGCACTAGCGTACATTATCACAAATTATTAAATATTACAAAGTGATTTTGATTATTTATTTGAACTATTTTGGTCTATTAATTTACACATTTGTGTATAATTATATTCACAAATAGCTACACATTGTTTTGCACTTGATTGGTTACTGAACCAATTATTTAATTGTTTAACTTGTCTTAAAGAACACACCCTTTATACAAAGTACGTTTTTAGAACAATGTGACAACTGTATATAGTAAATAAACACGTGTAAACTAAAATACTGTCTTAGCCTAGTTGATAGCAATGGCGTAAGAACAGGGAAGTAGTGTCCGTACGAACAATCGACCTCGCCCACCTTCAGCCATATATTGCACCTTCGTCAAAATAATCGACTTCGGCCAAAACTAGACCGAATTTTTCGCTGAAGCCGAGGGTTCATTCAACTTACCTTACCTAACGTACGCTCGTGGGTGCAGCGTGGGAGTGATCACGTGACAAGTGGCAAGTGACAACTGACAAGTCACTGCGTGTTGGATCAGTGTTGCCAATTGTACGATCTAGATACTACTTTTGATATAATTTAACCACCTGTAATAAACAATTTTAGGATATTTTCTAAAAGTAGTATCCTGTGACCCAGCCATAAAGTAACAAATTTTACATCAATTATTATTTTTTATGAGATTCGGTGAGTTTATCAATATAATGTCAGAAATTAGTATCCTACTGGTAAAAATACAATCTATTTAATGTCTATGTACTATCGCTAGACTATAGATTTGGAAACACTGTGATGGATTTAGGCGCTCGGTCGTTAGACTAGTCAGTACTCAGTATTGGCGACACATGGCTTGTGTTTACTATAGTCTAGTGTTACTATCACATTTATTAAGAACTTTCCCCTCAAACCATGGCTAATGTAGTTAATTATAATATATCTAAAAGAGAACAGATTAATTTTTTTAACAAGAACGGATGAAAAATAATTAACATGAATTAAATAAATAACACTTGTTCAAAGCCAAATATTAAGAGGAAGAAGTGATTGCGGTTTTTTTCATACTTTTATTTTGTCTTTATATTATTTTCTATCACAATTTAAGAAATGTATTCTACTTTATTTTAACAAAAATATAAAATCTAACATGCTATTCAAATAAACACGACCTTAAAATTAATTTAATTTAATCGTTAAATTACATATTTCAAATAAACTGTCTATAACATATATTTCACAATCTTACAAAATAAATTTCAAACAAATTTCTTACAACATAGATTTCAAACAAATTGCTTAAAACACAGATTGCAGACAAATTGTCTATAATATATATTGCTAACAAATTATTATTATTTGTATTATATATTGAAACAAATCTTTAAATTACATATTTCAGATAGATTATCTATAACATAATCGTAAACACATTGTTTTCAACATATCTAGCTAGCGTACACATTGTTTATAACTGATTGTCAATAAATATAATCTATTTTCGTCCTAATTCTTCGAATTAGGCTGTATGATCTCTTCTGAACAACTTATAGTACGCAATTAATAAAAGTGGCCACTGCGCCCTATTCCCGTCGATTTCCTAAATAAACGACCGACCACAATTTCGACACCCAATTAACAAATTGCGAGGCGTTCCATCAAAGCCGGAACAAAAGTCAGCACGTGACGTCATTTCCGTTACAGTTTCTAGTTTGTGTGTGTGCGAGCGTATTCTCTCCCTCTGTACCTTCCCCCTCCATATCTTCCTTTTTTCTATTATCATTCTTTTCCAGTGACGGAATAGAAGAGAAAAAAAAGAAAAAAAACGCTTAAAAGACTTTTTAAAGTGATTAAAAGGTTCCAATAAAGAATAGGAATTAATAATTGTTGTGAAATCATCCGGACAATGATGTACCATTGTTAGAAATCCAATTGGTGGTGGCATAGTGTGACCAAAAATGTAAAGTTGAATAATAGTTTAAGGGAATTTACAAAGTAATACTAAAACGAAATGTAGGAATTAAAATTATACAACGGTTCGAGTTTTTATTTCAAAAAACAATTTATTTCAAAATTAATTTTAAATACGTATTATTAAGCCTTAAGAAACAGTGCATTTTGAACTGAACTAATTAAAGTATACGGTTTATATATACAGTGTATATAAATTAAAATATATGTATATATAGTATACATAAATTAAAATATAATGTATAAACACAGTATATATGAATTAAGATATACTGTATATACACAGTATGTATAAATTAAATAAACTGTATGTACACAGTATATAAATTAAAATATACTGTATGTATAAGTACAATATATTAAAATAAAAATGTACATATATATATATATATATAATTCATACAAATTAAAATATACTGTATATATATATACAATATGTATAAATTAAATATAGTGTATATACACAGTATATATAAATTTATATATATATATAATATCTTAATATATATATGTTGTGTATATACAGTATACTTAATTTATACATACTATGTATATACAGTATATTTTAATTTACATATAATATATATATATATTTCTTTTTGAATTTATATATACTTTATATATATATATACATAATTATATTTTAATTTATACATACTGTATATGTATAAACAGTATATTTTAATTAGTTCAGTTCAAAATGCAATGATTCTTACGACTGAATCATACGTACTTAAAATTAATTTTGAGATAAATGGTATTTTGAAATAACAATACTGAACAGTCGTATGATTTTAATTTTCACATTTCATTTAATATTTGTTTGCAAATTCTCTTACACTATTATTCATTTTATTCACACTATACCACCATCAATTAGAATTTTTTACATACAAATAAGTTTAATCACTTTTAATATGATCAAAATCTAAGTTATAAATTAACAGATAGTCATTTATATGATTTTGAAGCATCAGAGCTGCTACTCCCACAATAATTATCAAAGTGTGAAAATTGTTACCTTGAGGAAGACAGGGCCCTTAAAAGCAAACAGCATGGCTGACTATTGGCTATTAATTGAGATATAAATACAGTATTATGTATCCAAGTACGAGTTACTCCATTATTATGTGAAACTAAAATCATTGAAATAATTTCTTCATTTTAAAATACTATTTTTCAATTTTGATGTATTTTCTAAAATATGGTAAAATAGTTTCACCTTGTCAATCTCACTGATTTATAAAGACAATGACTGGTTAGAGCTGTCTTATCTACCTACATAACTTATGACTTAATATATAATATTAGTTTACAGATATTATATAATCATTTTTTAAATATTAAGTGTTATTTTTCTAATAACAAGAGTATTTAAATACATATCCTAAAAACTAACTGACCTAAACAAAAAACTTACACCAAACACTAGATCCTGGCTTCACATAAGGTTAATATCCTTCTAATATAATGTAACCATTCACTTAAATACTAAACTATTTCATGCCCCTACTGTGATCGACCCAAGATCCTACTAATAAAATACATAGCTTAAATAACCAATAATTTTAGTGTTTATATTTTGTCAAAAGGAATAAACAGAGATATTGGAACAATTTTATGTGTCTATAATCTTTATATAATTTTTGAAAGTAACTAAAATGTGTTTTATAGCTTTCAATGACTCTTGATGTTTAAACAGTAGTATCCTGAGTTCCAGATGCCCATTTTTATATGGAGGGATCCACAGGCTTTCAACCTGAAAGAAGTAAACACACACACAGAAAGCATTAACGATGGACGGTGAGGTTTGTGGTGAAATGTGCAAAGACCAATTTTATCGATGTTGCAACGTTTAAAACGAGATAGTATGGCACATTGATAGAAGTAAGAAAAGATGCATATCTACTAAGCTGTAATCTAAGATAGATTCTTTTTACTTCCTTATATAGAGTAGGTATTTTAACAGGGAACATTTTTTTACTTCGAGAATATGATGTGTTTTAACGTTTTATACGCCCCCACACCTAGATATGTGTCTTACAATACCGTTTATTGACCCGCTTGGATGGTCGTGTTGTCTAAGATACTAATCTCATGTTGGACCAGTCTAATAAAGATGGAGAAATCGATGATCGATCCCAGTCGGGTGCACTGAGGGTGATTTTCCACTCTCCCTCCATGTAATTCAGGGCGCACTTCCTCTAAATTAAACCTTGTTAATCCCTAACCCATTGGTGTAATTAGTACATAGGAATATAACCTGAACAGGTAGTAAGACGTGGTTCTAAAAAATATTGTATATTTGTCTGTAGAACCGAAACAGTTGGATATTTTCTGTTAAAAATTTATATTTAGATGTCACATGCTGACACTATCCCAAGGTCAAATATAGATTTTTAATTCAGCCCATAATTTATTTTTTTCAACATAGGTCTACATTTTGCTCAAAATGGATATCTGGAGAGTATTTTACATAAGATAAATAAGA
Source organism: Timema shepardi (assembly GCA_902151425.1). NCBI lineage: Eukaryota > Metazoa > Arthropoda > Insecta > Phasmatodea > Timematidae > Timema > Timema shepardi. The sequence goes on along the minus strand of CABFVX010001390.1, from coordinate 140,240 downwards.
GGTTGGTTTACTGATGACTCATGTTGGAAATAATCATTTGTATAGCAAGAAAAAAAAAATGTAACAATTTCGTTTGAAATTTGTGTCTGAATATTTTTTTATATAATTATTAAACTAATAATTTTTTTGAGGACAAATTAACCAAAAGTTTGTCTATTGATATCCTAATTTAACTATTTTTGTTCCTAACTGAAACAGATTATATAGTATGTTAGGTTTGACTGTGTCGTAAAGTCTATTTTATTTACTAGTATATATTAAATGAATGCTGCTACTGGGAAGTGAGAATGTTAAATAATGATGAGGTATAAAACCTGTACTCATCAAAATATATCGTTAGGAGGATCAAATCTCTAAGATTACGGTGAAATAGATATGCAGTGCGAGAGGAAGAAACTAGAACCATGTTCAGAGTATTGACTGGCAAAACCAATGGGAAGAAACTATTGGGATTATTTATACGTAGATGGAAGAATAACGTTAGAATAGACCTGAAAGAGATAGGATGTAATGAGGTGGACTGGATATAACTATCTTGAGCTAGGTATAGTGTGTATTAAAGGGAACTGGATAGAGCTAGTTTAAGATAGGGATAGGGTGTAATGAGGTGGACTGGATATAACTATTTCAAAATAGTGATAGGGTGTAATGTAGGGAACTAAATAGAACTAGCTCAAAATAGGAATAGGGTGTAATGAGGGGGACTGGATAGAGCTAGCTTAAGACAGAGATAGGGTGTAGTAAGGGGTATTGCATAGAACTATCTCAAGATAGGGATAGGGCGTAATGAGGGGTAATGGATGGAGCTAGCATAAGATAGGAATAGGGTGTAATGAAGGGGACTGGATAGATCTAGCTTAAGATAGGGATAGAGTATAATGAGGGTAGCTGGATATAGCTATCTCAAAATAGGGATAGATTTTATTGAGGGGGACTAGATAGAACTAGCCCAAAATAGGAATCGGGTGTAATGAGGGGGACTGGATAGAGCTAACTTAAGATAGGGATAGGGGATAATGAGGGGGACTGTATACACCTTGCTCAAAACAGGTATAGGTTTTAATGAGGTGGACTGTATAAAACTAGTTCAAAATTGGAATAATGTGTAATGAGGGTATTGGATGGAGTTGGTGTTCAAAATAGGTAGAGGGTGTAATGAGGAGGACTGTACATAACTAGCTTAAAATATGGATAGGGTGTAATGATGTGGACTGTACAGAAATAGGTTGTTAAGAAGTTGACTGGATTAAAATATCTCAATATAGGGTTAGGTGGTGTACTTTTTTAGGTGTGGCAATACACTTTTGATTTCCTAATGCCATAGAGTGGTTAAGTAATTGAACATAAGTAATAATACAACACATTGGTTATAAACGGCATATCCCCAGCTATGTTCACACGGTCCACAAAATTAATTTTGTATAATACTGTATTGGTGGCGATGGGAAGGTCGAGGTTCAAACCTCGGACAGATATAACAAAGGCCGGGCTTTCCACATGTGAGTTTTCCCTTAGTTTTCCCCGACATCTCTTCAAGAAAATTCGTATGTATTACATCAATATTAAGTTCAGTATCCATATACTCCCTAAGCTAAATTGTCAATAACATCGGAACTAGAAATAATAATAAAAATAGAAATTTACTACATACCCTACGGGCTATGGTTAAGTAGAGCATCTTGGAGGAAATCACCAAGCATTAGCGCGGTGGAAGTATGTAAAAACCACAGTAAAAATCACATCCGTAAAATCCCACTGATTTTACACACCCGAGATTTTAATTCCTATTTATCTATCAGAGGAGTAGTTGGGTTGACCCCTCGAATCACTACGTCACACTTCGGGATAGTATTGTGATGCTCATTAACATACTTTCCACATCAGTATGATTTACCGTTATTCCCTCACCCCCTGACCTACTTTCCACATCCGTTTGATCCCCCCTCCTCCTATCCCTGTACTCCCTACAACTCCAAACCCAGGACATGTTGGTTCTTGATGATTAATTATTAATGATTGTTATTTAATGATTGTTAATTAATTAATTGGTAGGATAGAGGTGTTGGAGTTTTTATTCATCGATTATGGCGTTAGAACCTAGCGCTATGGCTAACGGGGGCAGAGTGTCATTAACGGTTCCCCCGCCATGTCTTAGGCCGGCCGCGGTGCGAACCTTTTCTCTCCAGTTGTGGACGGTTGACTGACAGCCTCCCCCCTCTCTACACCCCGGCCATTCATTGTTGGAAATTCCCCCTCTCATTAATGAGCCGTGAAAGTCGTTAGGTGGGCGACCGCATTGGGGGGAAAAGAAATGTTAAATATAAACATCTGTGCTCCTTACAGACTCATTTGCCATAAATAGATAGCGACACACTTACAGCATTTATGGTGACACTTCACACCGGCCCCCAAGCTCCCGGTAATGACCCGAGCTCATTGAACTCCTTGGATGTACATAAATCGACACACACAGAGTCGTATCAGGTCAGCCTGTTAAATACCGTTAATTATCACCCCATCTCGTACAACCCATGAAACCGGATATACACCACCCAGGGGGCTGTTAAAATCAAATATCTAGCAACCCCTTAATAGCCGCTAACACCGCACAGCTTCTTAGTATTGCAAATAGCAGGAATTTCTTAAGAATGACCACTTGGTTTATAAGACACGGTGCTAATAATACTGATCCTTTCCAGAAAAAAAGAGTCCTTCCACGACCTTCCCAAACGGCTGTTTTCATAAGCTATGGGATTTTTAAATAGTATATTGACTTGTACCAATTTTTATGGTGACAACTACAAATATAATTTGACAAATGCTGTTCATTTTTATAAATTTAATTTAAGCAAAGTATTTTTTAACCGCTACATGAACGCTATTGTTCAGCACTCGAGTTATTATATTGTGTTTAATGGAGGGAAGGTTTAGAGAAGAGACTTATTTAAAATAATGGTTTAGGGTGAAATAATCTCACATGTATAATTAGTAGCGGACTGATACATTCTTTGTAAGATATCAAACTATTAAAATTAAGTCTGGTTTCAGGATAATGTTTGGTTTGCCCGTAGACGGAAGTTCTGGGTTCAAATCTCACCCTCTAGACTGTTGAATACGGGTAGACCGTGATTCAATCACCACGTCTTACTACCAGCTCTGATTATGTGCGTAGATACTAATTACGCTGTTGGGAAGTTTGAACCCGCATTTGCCTAGATGGAAAGTGAAAAAACTACTCCCAGGTCTATGACGGCTTCCTGGAATGAATTGTCGGTTTTTGTTTGAATTAAAACCAACCGAGAATCTAACCGCAGTCTCCACTTTACTCCGTAGTCTAGTTCAACACGGATCGTTTGTGAATTAACAAACTTCGGGTTCCATATTAAACGGATTACTTTAACAATAATTTACATTTGATGCCCAAAATCAATCAGTAGTGACGCAAAGAAAAGTTTTACAAAAATAGCTCACACCATGAAAAGTATACTTGAAATAATTATATATTTACGAGTATACCTTACGCCTCAATGGGGGAACAAACCAGAACACGTGTACTAAGTTACATATTTAAACCAAAGGTTCACGGGTTCGATTCTCGTGTCAAAGTATCATTTTTTTCTTCTGAATATGTATTATTTTATTAATAAAGGAAGGTTCCCAGGTTCGATTCTCGTGTCCAGGTGCCATTTTTCAGAATATGATATGCTGCAAACTCTGTCATCGATTGTCTAGTGACGCATTAGACCATGCGCCCCCTCGCGGTAAGTATACAAATATAGTTGGCGTGAGCTAAAAGCTGAGAAGTTTTCGATAAATGTGTTCGCTTGAGCAACCATTTATTACAATAGGTACGAGATAATATCTTAAAGAGGAGAAAGCCATCAGTGAGGGACATTTATAAATTTGAAAATACTTTAGCGTTAATTGACCGCCAGTGAGGACTTTGCCTCTTTTCTAATATTAAGACAGTTCCAATATAATCAAATTTTCATAGGACGTTACTTTTAAATTGATGGCAAACTAATTCATCTCTGACCAAGGATCTCCAGCTAGATTTCGCGCCACCGGTTTCTATGTTTTTTGGGCTGACAATGTCATGAGGTTACAACCCCCTCTTCCAAAGGACTGATTTGTATGTAAAAATGTACCTACATTTGCGTTAAGGTCTTTGTTACTAGCTGCAAAGTTAAGCTTATTGGTATTTAGAACAGCGTCTTACTACCTGTTCGGGTTGTACGCTAGCGGACTAGGAAAGGTGAAGTAAGGAAATGTTTCAGCGTTTACGCTGTGGGAGAGAGAGAGAGAGAGAGAGAAAGAGTGCGCAAGCAAAAATTTAACATTCCAACTTGTACCCGTCTGAAGTACAAACCCTGGACAATGAGGAAGGAAACCGGTCTCAGTACACACTCACGAGATGGATTAAAACTAAGCTCTTCAGATAAGTGGGAGATAATAGTTGATTTTGACCAGGCCAAATGTGTAACGGTCTTTGCAAGGGATTGAAATGTGAAGTAATTAGCGTTTGTTGCCCTCTTTGAGTCAAAATGTTGGTCTTATCGGTTAGGGTCAAACCTGTCAGGGTTCACTGTTAGTGTGAACGGCTCTGAGCCATTAGAATGCGGTTCAATCCTGTCAGGGTGAACTGTTAGTGTGACTGGCTCTGAGCTAATATAATGTGGTTCAATCCTGTCAGGGTGCATTGTTAGTGTGACTAGCTTTGAACTAATAGAAAGTGGTTCAATCCTGTAAGGGTGCACTGTTAGTGTGACTGGCTCTGAACTACTAGAATGCGGTTAAAACCTTTCAGGGTGCACTGTTAGTGTGACTGGCTCTGAACTAATCAAATGTGGTTTTAACCTGTCAGGGTGCACTGACTTTGTGCTTGTAAGATTAGACAGTACTAAAGTGCCTACCACTACTCAGGGGGGACGCCCGTATGTACTAATCGTACATCCTATTCGTTGAGGCCCTTTCCATGTCCCGATGAGTCGAGATGATGGTGATAGTGAATATGAGAACCTGAAACAAGTAGAGACTCTTAACATAACTTAAACTTAATTTTTTAGCACCACGTCTTGCTACCCATTAGGTTTGTATGCCTATGTACTAATTACGTTGTGTTAGGTATAAAGAAGGTTTATCGCATTAGTGTGGAGAGATAGTGGAAAACCTCCCTCAACACACCCTATAGGGATCGAACCTCAACTCCCTGTCTTAGGCAGTCTAGTCTTTTGTGTAACTAACGCCTTAAACCACGTGCTTAGGGAAACGGGATGTAATCGTAATTAAGCAGAACTTGGGTGATCGTTCACCTTTTGAGGAGATGGTAGTCAGCTGTGTTGACCACTATACCCCGGGGCAAGTTTTTGCCAGAAATTCTATTATAAGACAGGGACTATAGCCTGACATGTTGTACGAATAGTGTACCTGCCTATACTCTGCCATGTTGTACAGATAGAGGTCCTGACTCTAATTGAATTAACATTTTAGTCTAACCGGTTAGGGTCAAACACCTAACTTCCTATAAATAATATCAACATTTGTTTCTAAAATGGAAACTTGGACGTAATAATCTGTTGAACTGGATGACATTACATTTGATGTATCGAGTCATTTTAAAGCGATAATCGTGGCTGGAAATTAATATTACACCCTCAATGATGAGCCAAATAGTGATTACCGACTCTATCTCGATCTACATTAGAAAGAACGGTTCAATGCTTCTCTAGAGAAAAATGGGATTTGGTTCCTATATATAAAGCTGGTTAAGAGTAGCCCTGGCTTCTTCTTCTTGTTAAAATAATAATAAGTTACGGAATGGCTGATTAAGCAGGACAATGGCAAATTCAACAACATCCACATCAGGTATTTAAATTATTTTCTTTTATATAACTTAAAAAGTGTTTGATTTAATTTTAAATTTGTGGCTGTTCTAAGTACTAATGTATTAGGAAATGAAAAGGTTGAATTTAGAGGAAGTAAACACACATTTGCATGGTGTGAGAGTGGAAGATTAGCCCTACTTCACACAAACACCCAAGATTCGAGGGGGGAATCCTTAATTCAGTGGACAGATACTCTACCAACTAAACTAAGATGTTGGGTTAAATGGGTACTCTGGGAGTGTTTGTTTGACACAGCAACAGAAAACTTATGACCCTAAGAGTTGATGGGAATTGTTTGATGTTTAGGTTATAAATAACTTGAGCAGATGTTTCGAGGAAAGCCTACTTAAAGGTTTCTACACCGATACAATACATAGTTAAATGTTTTAAGTTACATAGGTTTAAATGACGGCTTAGGACGGTAAAGGATATGAATGTTGTTAATATTTGAATTTGACATAGTTAAATGATAAAGCCAACAGGTGAAACGCTCAAAATTGTAACAAACATTAATAACTCAATATTTAATTACTTTAACGGTTTGCAGAAAATATAGAAGCTGTTCATTTAATTTTTTATTATTTTTAGTGAATTTATTAAATAAACAAATTTATAGTCTCTGTGGCATTACAAAACCCTAATTTTAGACAGTTATAGATATATATTAATGTTTGATGGAAATATAAAATTTGTTAATTATTTCATCTGTGCTACGGGAATTAATTAACACACTATCTCTAGATATTTAAAGCGTTACAACTTGAATTTATGTAAAATTTATATAAACACCGTGATTTATTTTCCTAGATATTTTACTTATAAACTTATGGTAAAGTTATTATTTATGTTATCAAAATATATAGCTGACATGATTTTTCCCAGGTATTTAATTTAGGAACATATGTAAAATTTATACATCATTTAATAAAATGAAGTCGCCTAATTGTTTCGTATGATATTTAAAATAAATTCAAGTGAACGATACTCATTTATCTCCATTAATTTCACAAATAGTTGTAGGCCTATTATTTATGTTACTGTTAAAATAATTGTAGATAGTACCATCTTGTTCTACATTAATAAGTTTTTACATTAAAAATAAAATCCTTCTAGAATATAGTTTGAAGATAGCTGATTCAAATAAGAAGTTAGTGTTGTTGTTCAGTGACATAACTTAGGGATTTTGTGGTTCAAATTTATTTGTTCAACCATTTCAGTTGGATCTGCAACATAGGTTTATCGTTTTTAATTGAACCAACTTTTAAAGTTCCTCTTTGTAGATACGTAGGCCTATTATAAAACACATCTCGTTTAAGGAAATCTTAATTAAGTAGTTACTTATTAAATGATTAATGCACAATAATACAATAGGCCTCAATGAATCCACTTACAACTTTAACAGGAAATCAGCTACCGAGCATATACTTGGAGTGATGTAGTCTTACGAAAAAAAGTTTTTATATTTCCTAGTCAAAGATGGGACCTATGGAAGCGTATACATTATAGACTATTAATTGAGTAAAGGAGAACTTCATTTTTTTTTGTGGAATTGAATGCTCACGAAGGGTCTGGTTGATGCTATAATTTAATATTAATCAATTTACTATTTACCAGGCATGATTTAAAGTAAAACAATTTACTGTAAATAAACAAATTTATAGTCCCTGTGGCATTTCAAAACCCTAATTTGAGACAGTTATAAATATATATTAATATTTGATGGAAATATAAAATCGGTTAATTATTTTATCTGTGATAAGGGAATTAATTAACACACTATTTCTAGATATTTAAAACGTTAAAACTTTAATTTATGTAAAAGTTATATAGACACCGTGATTTATTTTTCCTAGATATTTTACTTATAAACTTATGTAATCAAAATGCTTAAACAACAAATAAATTTAATGTTCACAAAAAAAAAAAATTTGATATAATATATTTAACATATACAAAAACCCACCTCGGTGGCGTAGTTGGTTAACACGCTTGTCGTATTAAGCTCGACTTCTGAGGACGTCTACACCAGCGCCTCCCTCCTATCCTATAAATACAAGATCATATAGCTTATAAACTCAGTTTCCAACATTATGGACAAGTTGAAACATCCATTTTCGGCCATCATAAGCGGCCCTTCCGGCTCTGGAAAGTCACATTTTGTAGCAGACTTTATCCGTCGCTTGGACACAATGTGTGACGATAAATTTGATAAAATCACCTGGTATTATGCTTTATGGCAGCCGGGGTTCAAACAAAACGGGGCAAGTCCCCGCGTCATATTCTGTAAGGGTTTGCCGGAAATGGATGACATCTGTAATGACTCTCCACAGCTGATTATCATGGACGACCTGATGCGTGAAGCCAACGAAGTGGTTGTCGATATTTTCATCAAAGGATGTCGTCATCAAAATATTAACGTCATGTTACCTTACACAAAATATATTCCACCAGGGCAAAGGCCAAAGAGACATTTCCTTAAACGCCCATTATATCGTGCTTTTTAAAAATCCCAGGGATAAAGTTCAGATTCAACACATTGCGCGTCAAGTCTGTCCTGAAAATCCCCGTGTTTTGCAAGTGGCTTCTACTGATGCTACAAGTACTCCTCACGGCTATATATTGTTAGATTTCAAAACAAGGTACACCAGAATTGGTTCAGATATAGGAACTACACAAATGTCGGGTGCTGCGTGTACCTACCACGCAAAAGCTATAAAAACACCGACACTTCCCGCTTATAGATCATTTCATAACCATGAGTCCTAAATTGCTGAAGAAGGCCCTCTGCTTCGTGCGATGTGTCGCATGAACCCTCAACAACGTGTCGCCTTGATGAAAACCGCCAACAAGAAACTGGTTGACTCTGTTTGCGAGTGTGCCTACAACAATTTAAAAGGACGGGTACCGATGGAAAATGCGCAGAAGACAAAGTTACGTGCTCACAAGCAGGTGTTGCGTAAGCTGGCTAAACGAGGAGAGTGCTGGAAGAAGAAGATATGACTACTCGTTCAGAAAGGAGGAGCGTTCTTGCCCTTACATTTAGCTCCTTTAATAATCGGTGTCCTCGGTTCCTTATTCAACAAGTAAATGATGGAACACAAAAAAGATAATATTGGTGTCCCCGGAAACCTTACACCGTTACGAGCATCACCACCAACAAGTGGCTTCGGCAACAAATCTAGTGGTCTCCGAATTGGACAAGGAAATGGAAAAAAATCCTCGCTTCTAAACTTGACGATAAATCTAAATGGACTTTATACCAACAACGGCTACAGCGCCATCTACACTTTTGTCAACACCCTCCGCCCCCTGAAAATACCACCACCACCACTACTACCACCCCTGAAGTGCCTGTACTTCCCATTACAGCTGTACTTAATACTGTACCAGTACAGACACGTAATAAAGCTGAACTTTTACTAGAACATATTAATGCTCGAGGTGGCATCTCTTATGACTCAAACGGAGAAGTGAGTATTCAAGATACGCCTCTCCGTGGATCCAATATTTTTGATTTAGTAAACGATCTGGTCAGAGCAAGAAGACACAGCCAACCGTCAGGGTGGCGAGAGTTTCTCACGGCACTGCAAAAAATAAACGTTCCGAAAGAATTTATTGTTAATCCTTAACGTTTGGTGCCCATTAGAGATCCGATGCCCGTACCACAACTACTTACACCGTCGCAACGCCCTAAGAAGAAGAAACTGAAGAGGGTATATTAAAACAGGTGGCTGCCGTTCAGAGCTTAATGGACCGTTTAGCCGACATCTACTACGACCCTTCTCATCCTGTGGGGTTTGCAGGGGTGGCGTCCCTCATAAAGGCGTCCAAGAAAGATCCCAAAAAAGTACGAAAATGGCTTCGTGCGCAGGACGCTTATACCCTACACAAACCTGTGGAAATAAATTTTCCACGCAATATGTACGTGGTGTCAAACATTGACGATCTCTGGCAAGCCGATCTCAACAATATGCGAAGTCTCAGAAAATACAACGACGGTGCAGTGTACTTGCTAACCGTCATCCATGTGTTTATCAAGATGGCCTGGGCGAGGACACTTCTATCCAAGACGGGGAACGTCGTGAGAGACGCCTTTCTTGACATTTTCAAGCAAAGCGGCCGCAAAACTCTACGTATACAGACGAACAAGCGGACAGAGTTAATGGCACGTCTAGTCCGGAAATTTCTCAAGCAAGAAGGAGTGTATTACTACACCAACCATAATCCGGACGTGAAGGCAAGCATCGTCGAACGATTCAATAGAACTCTGAACGGTCGAATGGGGTGCTACTTTACCAAAAATAACACGTATAGGTATGTGGACGTCCTCCAAGATCTAGTCGACGCTTACAACAGCGCCAAACATTCCAGTATCAAGATGTTGCCCGCCTACGTTTCAGAAACTAATGTGCTTCAAGTCAGAGATAATCTGTATGGCAAAAGGCGTCTAATCTC
>CABFVX010001390.1:113140-129843 GCA_902151425.1 Timema shepardi | reverse complement strand
CGGTGACACGGTGCGTATTTGCAAATCCAAAATGCAGTTTGAAAAGGGCTACGAAAGCAATTGGAGCGAAGAGATTTTCAAAGTCAGCAGCGTCGTGTTGCGACAACCTGTTGTCTACAGATTCACCGATCTTGACGGCGAAGAAGTTGTGGGGATGTTTTACGAACCTGAATTGCAACGCGTAGGTCTCTCTGAAACTTTTAAAGTTGATAAAATACTACGTGTAAAGGGTAAAGGCGCCAGAAATAAAGTGTACGTGCAGTGGAAATGTTACGCCGCCAAGTTTAATTTCTGGATTTCTGCCAGTTACTTCAGTGCATTACCATAAAGGACCAATTTTACATCACTTTGCCGAGCGACAGCTCTATGGGAAATTTTGCGAAAAATACCCTCACGAATTTCATCACGCAAGTTCCTTACCGTCTTACACTCGAGGGCAGGTGGGAAGCCGCTCTAGCTGAATTTCAATATCCCAGTTCTTTCACCACCTTACCCGAGGGTCAAAATACTGGGTGGTACAACTGGGTGGACGCTAACGGCATGGAACAAATATTCAAGGATCATATCCCTGCTGGGTGAACTGGTGGTCTAGGGGTAAGGTGTCAAACTTCTGGTGCTGGCGACCGGGGTTCAATCCTTGGTCCCGGCACAGATTTATCTGATTACCAAACCTTTTCTTCACCTCTGACAAGACATCTTGTGAATGTGAGGAATGCCAGGCCTACACCGTGGTTTGGATTCCAAGTTAAACTATAGGTTCTTCATTTCATTTCACAATCACCCTACCATTACACATTAGCGTAAGTTCGTATAACCTGAATGGTTAGTAAGACGCGGTGATAATAATAATAATAATAACAACATATCCCTGCTGGAAACTACAGCACTATCCATGAATTGATAAAAGCTCTAAACGAAGTAGAGGCTTTTAATGGGGACTCCGGAGTTGTATTCAATTACACTAACCCCAACAAAAAAGTTGAAGTAATCTCTTCTTCACCAAATATACAGCTGCTGACTCTATCAAGCCAACTAAGTCTATAGCTCGGTTTCGATCCTCAGAATAATCTGATCAAAGTACCAAAGTCACCGTACGCCACCAACATTCTACTAGGCTTGACCTCGCAAATGTACATCTACACGGATATCGTCGAGCCTCAGCCTGTGGGTGACATTGTGGCACCACTGTTACGTATCGTTAGTATCAACAACCTAAAATATCTCTATGGCATACATAAGACAGTTAGCTATGATCCGTTGCACTACATGCCAGTGCTTAGAGGGGAAAAAAAGCTTAGAAATCAATATAAGAACCGAAACGGGTGAGTCTGTACCATTCGAGTTTGGAAAAGTGTGCGTGAAACTTCATTTTTGACGCTGCTCAACATGAACTGTCCCTACCAAAGATACTACGTCAACCAGGCTGGAACAGGAATATCTTCGATATACCACGGTCTTTTCAATCAACGAGGGTATGGGATAGGAAAATTTTTCAGTGGCCTTTTCAAAAGCGTCGTACTGTTGCTGAGAAGCGGCGCTAAAGCCATCGGAAAACAGGCGCTTCATACGGGTATCGATGTGCTCTCCGACGTTACTAATCAACGGCGTCCTTTCAAAGAGGCCCTACGGCAACGTGTCGGTGAGGCTGGAAGAAACCTGAAACGCAAGGATGAACAGAAAATCAACACGCTGATGTGCGGCTCAAGCTATAAAGGGGGTCGTAAGAAGCAACGACGCCAGTCTAAGGCCGTCACCCGACTTAAAATGGTCAAGAAAGACACTAACGATATTTTCAGTTAAAATGTCGTTTCTACACCCCCAGTCTTGCGAGTGTGCCAGCAGTGAACTCGATCTCTTTTCCGTGCCACCGACTCAAACCAGTCTTGAAAGTGGGCAATGGCTTCAGTACAAACCTGTCTCTTCCCTCAATGATGATTCGCCCATCGAATTTACCGTTACTAGACAAGGAGTGTTCTATATCGATCTTTCCCAGACTATGCTCTATCTCAGGGCGGCCATCATGAAACCCGACGGTGGCTCTTTCACAGAGGTGGATCAGATCGCTCCCGTCAATAACTGGCTGCATTAGCTATTCACACAGGTGGATGTGTTTTTAAACAAAAATCTCGTATCACCACCCAGCAACACGTATGCCTATAAAGCGTTCATTGAGACGCTGCTCAATTACAACAATGAAGCGAAAATAACGCATTCGACTTGCGGTCTGTGGTTCGCAGACACCCCCGGAAACTTTGAGGAGGCTAACGCAGACAACAAGGGATTTTAGGCCCGTCACAGTCTCACCACAAAAAGTAAGACGGTGGATCTTTTGGGGTATCTACACGGTGACGTGTTTAACCAAGAAAATACCTTATGAACCGCACCGAACACAGAGTCAGTTTGGTCCGTTCCAGAGATGGGTTTAGTCTTATTTCGGTCCCTGAACTCCCTCACTTTAAGGTTCACATCGTTGATGCAGGCCTTCTAGTGTGGCGTGTCAAAGTAGACCCTTCTATACTGTTGGCACATGCCAAAGCATTAAACGTCAGTCTTACAAAGTATCCCATCACCCGTGTGGAAATAAAAATACTCACTATTCCTACGGGCACTCAAGGCAAATCACAGAACAACGTATTCACCGGGCAGTTACCCAAACGGTGAATCGTGGAATTTCTGTCAAACGCTGCATTCAACGGAGACGCCACCAAGAACCAGTTCAACTTTGAAACCTAAGGCATGAACCATTTCTCGCTGAACGTGGATGGGGAAAAAGTAACGTCAACACCGTTAAATCCCGATTTTTCAAAGGGACACTATGTCATATTCTACCACATACTGTTTTCAGGAACGGGTATCCATTTCGTGAACGAGAGTAGCGACATCACACGATAAGCCTTCCCCAAGTGATATCATCTCATGGCTTTCGATCTCACACCTAATCTGTCGGCCCACATGACATCGCATTGGAATTTGACCTGGCACTGTTCTCTGAGCAACGCAGTGAGCTTCACCAGAGCTCTCACCGAAACCGTCAACATTATCGTTTACGGGTAGTTTTCCAACATCATCACCATTGACAAGTATAGAAACGTTGTGACTTATTATGGAAGTTAATATAAACGATTTCCAGCCCCTTACACCCTTATTTAAGCCATGGACGTCATTGTGGATTTCCAGAGCTTCAATGACGACAAAAATAATTTATCGTCAAGGAACTGAGTATTTAATCTGTATGAGGCACATTACTTCAACATTGGGTGTTAAAACCCCCATACGGTATCGAGGAACTATCCACCGATACTAGAAATAAAGCCGACTATATAGTCAACAATCTGCAAGGTATCACCTGGGATAGCGGCGATGTGGATTACAGGCTGCTCGAATCCCTTATCTCCCGTGCCACAACGCGTGCAGAAACCGTCTACGTCATGGGGGCAGAAAATAAAACGTTTTTAGTCAAATACACGTCTACACCCATCGTACATCTGTACGACAGAGGTTGTTCTTCACTAAAAACACTTAAATTGAGCCGCACCATTTGCATGGCACATAGTTTTGTATGGAATTTCAGTTTTGCTTCTATCGTCTGGGGACTCCGAGATTGGATGATTGAAGATGGACACGCACACCGTAGGACGTGCGCTGTAAACAAGCCCGTGGTTCCGTTCTGTAAGGTCGGGTGTTTTCCCTGCTGATCAACTACCCACAATAATAACTAGACCTGCTGCTCTAGTCATCAACACTGATCCACACACCAATACTGGGACGCGTTTGGTCGCCATCTTTATTGACAAGTACGGCGTGAGAGAATACTTTGACAGTTATGGTTTTCCACCTCGTATAAAGTCACATCTGGCTTTAAACTAAAAAATATGTTCGCACGTCCCAGAGCACGCTACAACTTAAAATCATCACATCAGACATGTGCGGCCATTACTGTCTCATGTACCTTCTCTATAGCGCCCAGAACATCCAGATGAAAACTTTCCAAAACCTTTTCTCGCCCACCAATCATACAGCCAACGACGCTAAGGTGGTGAGATATTACAATAGGTTTTTCAAGACTGTAGGGGCATGTCAACCTTCAAGAGGCCGTGTCCATGTGGCATGCGCCTATATTAGGGGCGTCTTGACGGTGTGCTGGCCATAACCGCTTAACAGCATGGAAGGTCAAGACGTTTGTGGCAGCAAAGAAAAGCCGTTGAATCCCCTCGCCATCACCAGTATTTTCAACACATTTTTCCCACTGGATGGAGTCGACGCCAAGTGAGCCACCTTCGGCATGAGTGTCAAGAAAAACTTTACGCCCTATGGCCAGCTAGAAAAATGCTGAGGGATCTGTGCAGGGTTTAACCGTACAGATTGGCAAGATTTGGGCAGCTACAAGTCTGTCATATCAGAGTTTTTCAGCAACACGCAAACTCCTCAGAATATTGGTCTGACTAATCACGAAATCTCTCCGAGACGCATGTGCGGTGACCGTATGGTCGTCATTAACGCGAAAAAAGACACTGGAATCAAACGGGTCGTCTATCTAGCACTTAGCTGGGTGCGTCTTTTTGAAGTGTGGGACCTTATCGACGTCACCGTCGACCGACGGGACATGTGGTCGACACCCTTCGTACGCTATTGCAACGATTTGATCGACACACTCGTCGTGGATGTATGCGACACACTAACAAAATCAGCGGAGGTCGTCGACCTAGAACAGTCTACGGTGGAAACGCACATCAAAAACATGGATCTTATCAGCGCTACCTACTATACACGTCAACTCGTCGGTTTGGACTATTACATGCTGGATTGTGAAGTAAAAATAATTTTACTAACCCATCTAAGAGACCCTGTAGAAAAACGTATGAACGAATATATGCTTTCTTCCTGTAAAAATATATAATTATGATGTTTAATAAATATATGTATATTTGAAATATCTGTGTTTTATTTACTGATTGTCCCTTACGAGTCCCAACTTGTCTTGTTGTAACAATACAAGCCTTGTATTGTTACAAATGACTCCCCACCTAACCTAACATCACCAAGTAAATTGCCAAGAGACGTACTACCCACCCCCAGAAATTACCTTCAAATTAAATCTATAATAGTATTATTCTCTATTATAGCCCTATCCAGCCCCAACCAGTATTCAAAGCAAACATTCAAAATCCATTATAAACAGTGAAATTAAGTAACTGTTCAAACGTACCTTCGTCCAGATTCCTTGGCTACGCCGCTTGCGAGTCAAACGCACTACTAAACAAGAGTTGGACAACAACATCTCGAAGGACGGATCGACGGTCTACTCCACCCGATCATTGAAAATAAACTAGCCGATGTTTACTAGACCTCCCTCTGCCAAACTAACTGAACCTGGTTTGCCGTCTGGCGGAGGGATATGAAGATGCCACGCCGAACTTCCATGCCTTCACATTGGTAGAGAAATCAGAATACGGCCGGGCTACTACGAAGCGTCCAATCAGCGGCTGGGAAAACCTACCAAGTGTGTCAGAATGACGTAATAAACTATTTGGGTGTAACTGAGTTGAAAGTGTAAACCCCTCCCCCTTGTATCCGTGTTCTAGGCTCATTATATAATAGGTTGGTAAATTGTATACATTGTACACATTCTCTATTAGCCATAGCTACGCATCAGTCAGTGGTAGAGAGCAGGATGCAGGCTTGTTGTAAAAATGCAACGTAAATATTGTACACATTCACTTTTAGCCTTAGCCACGCATCAGTCAGGTGTAGGGATCAGGATGCAGGCTTGTTGTAAAAATGCAACATAAATATTGTACACATTCTCTATTAGCCATAGCTACGCATCAGTCAGTGGTAGGGAGCAGGATGCAGGCTTGTTGTAAAAATGCAACAAAATTGTTGTACTCATTCTCTATTAGCCATAGCTACGCATCAGTCAGTGGTAGGGAGCAGGATGCAGGCTTGTTGTAAAAATGCAACAAAATATTGTTCACTCACATTTAGCCATAACTACGCATCAGTCAGGTGTAGGGAGCTGGATGCGTGCTTCATTGTTAAAATGTAATGGTAAGGTAAAGTTCACGTTGACTATCACTGCGCATCAGTGAGATGTAGGAAGCAGGATAGATTGTTTTTTATTTGTATATATGTAAAGTAAATGTAACTTCTCTCTAACTTTCGGAGCTCGTAAGATTGTTAGATGTAAATATGTAGGATCATTTTGTTTTGTTTTGCCGTAGCTGTTAGAAAGTAACGCTAAATGTAACAACTACATAATATTTGACGAATGCTAAACTGCGTGAGGCTTAGTAATTTTTTGTGCTTTCTTTGAAATCCTTGTTGGGATCAAGTTAATTTAACTGTAAAATATATATTAGTAAAATATTGAATTTACGAGAAGTTGGTGAGTTAGGTATGTCATGTAAACTTAGGTATAACCTGTTGTGATATTGTTTGAAAGACCTTAAGTCCTATTTTGTTGTTGAGAGCAACCAGTAACAACGTCATGTTTTGAGGACCTTAAGTCCGACGCATATATATGTATATCAATGTTTTCTTTCTGGATAGTAACAACAGGATATTTTAATAATAAGGTCGTCTTTTCCGTGTTTTGATGATAATATTGGCAATAAAAGAACATCTTGTTTTAAACCTTTTCTATTTACTGTATTTCCCTTGTATTGTTTCATCCTCACTATCCTATAGTTTGGGGCCTTGTCTATAGGATTGGCTGAGGGTGTAATATTGTCTGTCCACCAACCTGGCGCCAGAGAGAAGCCGTTGCCCTGGTCAATGACCTCGATAATTATTATTGTCTCTATATTTATTGTCTGCCCGCCAACCTGGTGCCAGGGAAAACCCCGATGCCAGGCTCAATGACCTCAATATCTATTCTTGGCTTATCGGGCTGACACACTGGTGCCAGGGAAAACCCAACGGGGTTGCGACACACTGACCTAGTTCACGATCTATTCTTGTTTCGTGAGCCATCAAGTTGACGCCAGGGAATACCCCGTTAACCAGGGCAATGACCTCAATATCTATTCTTGTCTTGTCGGGCTGACATACTGGTGCCAGGGTTGCAAAGGAGGATGGGGTCTCAAGGCGGAGGAACCATTTATCACACTCTACCACCCGCAGCCATTGCATGAGGTTCACGTTGGACAGTCCTGTAGTGTCTTGTGGCGGAGGAGTCAACGTTCATTCAACATAAGACAGTCATATTGCAAGGTTCGTGTCACGTCCTCATGCCAAAGCGTCACGGACTGTTTGCTCACCCCAATCAATGAATAAAAACTCCATCACCTCAATCCTAGCCAATAATATATTAGTAATTATCAATTAACAATCATTAATGAATAAAAGGCCGTCAGGAGAGGTTCATTCCAACAGGGCCTTGTGACGGAGGAACCAATGTTCATTTAACATAAGACAGCCATAGCGCGAGGTTCTAATAAAAAAATACAACGAATAAAACTCCAACACCCAAATCCTATCAAAAAATCAATTAACAATAATTAAATAACGATCTTTAATACTTAATCTTCAAGAAACAACATGTCCTGGGTTTGGAGTTGTAGGGAGGACAGAGGCAGTAGGAGGGGGGATCAAACGAATGTGGAAAGTAGGTCAGGGGGTTGTACGAAGAAGGCTATTTATAGCAGCCAATCAGAGGAAAGTAGGTTAATTGAAATCACAATACTATCTCGAGGTGTGACGTAGTGATTCGAGGGGTCCAACCAACTACTCAGAAGCGACCATAAACAATAAAAATCAAACGCCTTAGCAATGCTTGACCATGACATTCAATTGTTGTTTTTTTAATGTCAATACTATTAGAACGACGGTAAAATATTAGATACTTTGAAATTAAAATAGTTTTATTATATACCAAGTTTGTTAAGAGTGTATCTTATTTATTTTTATGTATTGAATAAACTCTTATAATTTCAAGTTGCTACAGTAGACCTATTATTGCTATCAATAAAGCAAATAAAATGTTTAGGTAATCAAACCGCACAAAGTTAAGTTTAAATTATCGATACTGGAAATATATGATTAAAGCCCAATATTAATCTGGATACTTTGTTATTTCGGAGAAATGCAGGCTATAACAGCTTTTAATTTGTACCTTACCTTATTTAAATTTAAATATCAAATAAAAAGGTTAATTTGCTTAAGGTGTTTATAAAATGTTAAATAGAAACCGTGTTTAGCTTTATAAAGTTTCATAAAGTCTTTTATTATATTAATTTATTTTTAGCCTATTTTAAAATCCCTAAATAACATATGAAACCTTGGCAATTATGATGACAAAATATAACTCTTTCATCAAACTAAAAATAGATATAAAAATTTTCATCGATTTCTTATGATTGCCTGATCAAAATATTCCCAAATGTTATTAGAACAATATCGAGCCATACTGAAACTTTGTAGTTGATTATTTATAAATCATGTGTATCACAATCTGATACTTTATTAATATCCACAGGATTAACCCCAATAAATTAGAATATAATAGAGAATATTTACTAATTTTTAACACTGTATTTAATTATAATATAGATAATTTGATGTTTTTAATTACATAAATTTACAATTAACCATTATTGTTAAAAATGACAATTAATTATTTGTTTTGATATAAGTTAATTTTATTCATGATGAAAAATATAGTTAGTATCCAAATGTAATTTGAGTATGAAGCAAAATATTATACTACATTGAAAATCACATATGCGGTTGGATAAAATAATGTTACATCGAACATTAAATAAAAAATATTAGAACATTTCCATATTTCGCACTGCTTCTACAAGAATATTATGTAAATTTACTAACAACTCTCCTCATACTAAAAAAATTACTAAATTGCTTTACAAGAGAAAAATTACTCTACCACCATTAAAATAATAACTGGAGCATCACCCATATTTTTCACATGAGAGATTACAATAAAAAAAACTGCCGTGTATTCTGCGAGCTCCACAGTGTAAAGTGGTACTTTGAATGGTATAAGTAACAATAAGATTTATTAGGATGTTTGTTATCTGATTCATGTATTATTATAGTAAGAAAAATATCAATCACTAATAATGAAGTGACCATTATTTTCATAGCATTTTGGAGGAAAATGTTTTAAAATCTCTTTTGTGAAATGGTGAAGGTATTTAATATTTTCATAGGAAGGCCCTTTTAGAAACTACAAAAAATAATTTCGGCTAAAACTGAAAGCATTTTACTATATTATTGGCGCCATTTTTACATAAATTGATAACGGCCATCATAAATGGCAGCATGAATTGACGTATGAATATGGGTAAATAGATTTATTAGCTTTTCTCTCTGTAAGATAGGGTCTTCCTATTAAAATTTGACTCTAGCTTGAATCTCAACTCTCCGGTGACAAAGTCACAGTGACGTAATCGGTGTGCCTGGTACCAGCGCCCCTCGCTACACAAGCTCGACCCAGATTTCATTTACCTGATGACTGGCTTACTCATGGGAAAGAAGAGAACCATCAGGCCTAAGTGTGCTGGCTGACAGGGCAGGACAGCAACAGGGTCGAGTATATGCACGCTAGACTGACAATAATTAATCACATATTATATCCAGTTGAATTGATGGTTGTACAAAAACTAATATGCGTAAATTGTATCAAATGATAGTCAACCATTATTGACATAGATGCTTCAGTATAGTGAATTGATTCGAAAGTCAAGTAGAACAAGATTTTCATTTGGGCTTTTCTTTCAAAGCTATGAACTGACTCTAAAAGTGAGGTGTTGCGAAAAAACAAGGTGTACGTTTGCCATTTTGTTTCTGGACTTCACTGATACAAAGAGTGAATGTGAAGAGTTGTAGAATTTGTTAAGTTGTATTAGTTTATCCTATCACTCACAAATAATACGGATGCTAACAATTATAGGAGGAAACACATTATTGGCCTATATATGCACAATGTAAGAACTCATGGACGAATGGAAGTGAGCACAAGTTAATCTCAGTTTTCCTGAAGAGTCTATATCAAAGATACTTTTTGCGTTACTTGCCTGATTACCTATTCTTTTGGCAGTAGGAAATCGAAAGTTCATTACCGCACATACTATAGTAAGCCACCTATACATATCTTGAAGTAGCCCTATTAATTCCATCTCATTACACCCCATTTCTTTTAGATGCATTCTAATGTTATCTTCCCATCTTCATATATGTCTTCCCAATGGCCTCTTCTTGTTGGATTTTCCCGTCAATAGCTTGAATACGATTTTAGATTATTCTGTTCGCACTGCGTATTCAACACACCGAGTTCTTCAAGATTTGATTGGCTAAAATAAATAAAATATTGCTTCATTAGATAAGTTTGGTTTAATTTTATAGACATAATAATCTTAAGAGTTTTATAATATATGTAATGAGTATATTAGTATTTAACAAGAAACTTTATAAATTAAGAGAATAGCTCCCTCCAAATCCCCAGACTATCATGGCAAATATTCAATAAATGTTGAGAGTACTACTTTGTTTATCAATATAATTTAAGGCATCTCCTAAAGAGATTCTTTTTTATTGTAATACAATTGTTTGTAGCTAGAAAACTGCAAAAATACTGGCCTTAACTCATGTTCCCCTCCATCTAAGCTTAAAGTATGTGTTTGAAATGACTGCCATACATTTGTTTGCATTCTTGCCCCGTGATGGCAGCCGCCCAGTTCCCAAGATCTAACGTTCAACAATTCTGATGGTTTGGTTATCTGGATAACGACTTGCAGAGAAAGCGTTTACACTGAATATTTCCACTGAGTTAGTCACATGTATTATGGAGAAAAGTTTTATTTTGCTCTTTCTCAGTTAACTGTTGCCAAATCTCATCGCTTTCAGTTATGTCGAAAGGTGGTGTGTTGGGGTAGTAAGAAGCTACTTGTGACCCCATTGAACCAGGGATGGAAAATGTGTCTAATGTTATGGGGAAGATAGACCCCTCGTGAAAAAGAGAAAATGACAGCCCTGTTTTCCAATGGCAGTCATGCAGTTTCCTCAGATATGATGTTCAGTGTAGTACACAGGGTTTCAGCAGCGTGGAGTCCGGCCAACGCACATTCATAAATACAGTTGCATGGTAGTTTTCTGAAGGTTAGAATAGATAGATATAGATACCAATCTCATATTTATCAAACCACTTATTTCTTCCTACACAAGTGATCATGTAGTTTAAGTAATCATATTTTCAATAGACCAGATCTATTTATATATTTTTACCTCATTTATTCACAGTAATTCTATCATATTTATTTAATTTTATATTATGAATAACCCGGCAGAAATTAAGTGGTATATAGCCCCAGCTGCGATCATGAACATTATTTCGATATAAATCGTATGACTACATGCAGTCCATTAAGGTAAGTACTTACATCATTTGTTATTTTCAGGGGCGGCTTATGAGGGAGGGCTTTTGAGTGTGCCCCCTTCCCTCACCAGCAATATGTATTTCGAGATTCATAATATCTATTGTTGCATATTTTTTAATTACATAAACATAATATAATAAGTTTTCTCATTTCGTAAATCACACAATTTATTAAGTAAATAAATCAAACACTAATCACATAAACGCGCCTACTAATAAAAGAATAAATAATATTTTATAGAAGGTCTTGAAGTTTTTTACTCAAGGTCAGAAATAACTTAGTATAAATATGACTGGCTGCTTGAAAAAAATAAATTATATAACTTATTTGTGATTGGACAATACATTTAAATAAATTATAAAAACATTATATATTCTTGTAATTATTTCTATGACTACTTCAGAAATTGTTTGGTATTTTTCAACTCTAAAGTTAGTCGAGTTATATTTAAGAATACCATTGAGGGAAGAAAGATTAAATGCTTTGACCATGTTGTTCATAGGACAGTCGATGAATCGTTAGATACCAGACTTCAATCAAATAATAATATAAACTTTTTTCAGGCAGAAACAGAAGATTATAACTTTCTTTCAAACGATAAACCTACTAATAAACTAATTATTATAGTATATGGCCTATAATATGTATAGTGCACGATGCAATGCTAAGAACCAATTTATATATTTTTTATTTATATTATATTTGTATGGTTATGTGTAGGTGTGTAGATTTTACAATGGACAGTCTTTGTCTTCGAACAAAGAAAGTCCTTATACGTTTATAACTTTTATCAAATTGTATTTATATTTTTTATAATTTTCAGACGTTTAGTTTGTAACTTAAATACACAATAGTATAATATTGGTGTAAAGTAAGCTGTAGTACTGTATACTTTATTAATTGAACATTTTCAAGAGATCGACCTCCATAAGGGTTTACTCACGAGACGGCACTGGTTATGTTTATCCAAGGCTGCGTTTATTTTCAGTTTATTTCTCACTGGAATATAGTTTAGTTACTGTAATCATAATTGTGATTTTTTTTGCCGTTAAAATTAGTGATCCACTGAAGAATAAACAACGTGTTTATAACATTCATGATGAGTGGAAAGAGAAGTACTGTGTTTTTAAAGTTAAAGAGAATGGTGTTTCACTTTAGTGCAGTTGCAGCGCTACACTTACATATACAATATTGAAATATATTATTAAACAAATCACAGTGTTTTAGGCCAAAACTATCAACAACTTTGTGAAATAAGAAAAAATAAAATTAGTGAATTAAAGACAAAGCCGATTTTGCAACAGTCAGTTTTCAAGAAAACATTAGAAAAATCGTATAATCTAACTATTGCTTCCTTTATAAAATAGCCTATACTGACTAAAAACTAGAGATAATTTCAGGAGGGTTTAGTGATTAAAAAACAATTTATTGTTGTTGCTGAATCTCTTTTTTTGACACCTTCTCGAACAAACGAGAAACGATGGTTGTTATAAAAGATGTCAGGTGTCGTAAAAAACAGTTAAAAGAAGAGATCAATACTTTTCAACTGAGCATGAAGATCAATTAAGGAATGGCATAACTATATGCTATTGTTTTGATCTTCAAATAGATGAATCGTTGGATATAGCGGACACTGCTCAGTTGGTAATAACGATATGAATGTTCGATGACAATAAGGCCAAAGATAAAATATTAACCTTTTAGCATTGAAGAGAAAAACATTAGAAAAACGGATTTAGGAAGCATTGAAATATTTTATTTACACAATGGATTTATTTGTATATAAGTTGTTTTATGTGACTATTGACGGAGCTCCAGGTATGATTGAGAAGAAGAATTGATTTATTGAACTATACCAGAACGATTCATCACGTTCTCAATTTGTTTCGTGTCATTACCATATAATATATACCAAGATGTTTTAGGTGCCAAAGTCCTATTCAAGCACGTTATTGATCCAATGACCAAAAATTATAGACTTCTTCCGAGCAACACCATAACAACTTACACTTTTTAAACATATACTTCTAAACAATGTTGAAAGGGAATACCATGATCTAATTACAATAAAGGGAAAGTCCTTGAGCGTTTTATTTACCTGGTAGATGAAGTTAAAGCTTTTCGTAAATCGGAGAATTAAGTTGTTGACCTCTTCGTTGTTAACTGATTTGATATTTACAACGATCTTACAAATAATTTTAAACCTTCATCTTCAAGGTAGGTATAATCATATTGTATTTATATTTGTGTAATTAATGCATTAAAATTTAAACTAGTCCTTTGTAAAACACATTTAGGCAAAAATGTGATTACACATTTTCCAAACATGTTGAAAGAAACGTTTGGTTTGACGGCAAATTATATGGTGGATACAGAAAATTTTGGCTTTGCATTTATTAAAAGATTTGCACAATTTTGTGAAATTGAACAAATCACATTTGATTTCTAAATTCAATTTAATATCGTGGATATCAGTATCATTGACAACGATATTAATAAAAATGTTAAAACGAATGTTAAATAGTTGTGATGAACTTTGTAACTACAGAAAAGTTGTTTATCCTTTAAGTCTTAACATACAGAGACAAATTTCTGTAAACTTGTAGTTCATACAAAATTTCGTTTGGTGAAATTTTTTATCAAAGAAGATTAATACTTATTTTAGATAAAACTATTTGTATAAATAAGCATTCTACATGATGAAAAATGTGAAAACGAAAGGTAAATCTATTCTTTTAGTTGCTAATACAAGAAACTGTTTGAGAAGTGCAGTCGCAAATTAATGATCTGGACTTATAAAGTTAATCAGTGATATTCATTTCTAGCCATAATATTAAAAATCACATGTTGACATAGGTACATTTTTTGAATGTTTTAATAAAACTGTTAATTTATAACAAGAAAAAATAATTGCCTATTATATGCAAAAAAAATAGTATATTACTATTTATTAAATATCACCTGAAACAAATGAGTCAGAAACAATATTTAGCGGTAAATTTGTTATATGAATAATGGATGTCTACCCTTGTGTTGTGTACGTGAACTAAATGTCAGGCAAACACAGCTATGATTTCTGGTGACGGGATGCTGTAATAAGGATGTTTTTCCCTATATTGTCATCCATTCCCCCCGCAAATATAAATACATTTCTTTTAATTCCACCTTCTCCATCTTTATTCAAAGTGAAGTTAGATGCGATTATACTGTACAGATAGTTTTATGTACAAAATTATATATGTTTGTATACTAATATACATATATTTATATATATAGCTTTATATATCTATAAATATATATTTACATGTATATATAAAGTAAAAGATAAATACATATATTTCAAAAATATTATTTTCCTCCATTCATTAGATGGAAACAATAGGTAACGAGATAAACATAAAATAGCATTGCATATTTTGATTTCTAAAATACGTTTGAATATTACATTTTTTAAACTTCTTAACTATATGATTTAAATAACGAAAATATTGACTAAACATAAGATGAAAAGTCAAAATTTTCAGGATTTATCAACAACAATACTAAATATCTACCAGTATGTATAACATTAATGATTTCGATGATTTGTAAGAACGTTTGACATGGTCATTAATTTCAACAAACGATCTTTAATTGCAGTTAACCACTTAAATATATACATATTATCATTTAGGTAATTAAAGTGCTCTCTATAAACATGCATATTGTATTTTAATATACGAGGCAGTTTAACATAAGACAATTCGTCTAAGAGACTCAGATTTATCTCATAGGTATTTTCTAATTTTGTAATAGAATGATCCTATATATACAAATAGTAAGTATTTCACTTAGATTCTAATAAAATCGAATCAGGACTCCTTAAACTTATGATATACTACTATAGCTAAGAGACTGTATACTAGAGTCATTAAAATATATTATAAAAACTAAGAATAGTGATATTATCATACATATAATAGTTTTATTTATTTAAAAAAGCATACATATAGAGGTGCAAGTGAGGTTATTTTATATGCATGTCTCACTTTGATACATAAAGGACTGATAAAATAATGCTAATAATATAGTATTACCCACTACGATACTCGCTACTGCTGTAGTAGGCTAGATTATCGATGACGGGGAGATCGTAATTCAAATCTATGTAATAAGCTTTTCCAAAAAGGTTTTACACTCTCCCTCCACGCACATGCAGTTTCACTTCCTTTAATATATAACCTTACTAATACATAAAACCATTAGCACAATTAATAGATAAGCGTATAGTTCAAACGTGTAGTAAGACATGGTTATAAAACAAATATGTATAGTTATATCAATGTTGACAAGTATTTTTAGGATTCTTCTTATAATATAGGTGAACAGAATATTTAATATTTTTATGGTTGGCAGTATTGAAATAAATTATAATATTACTCTAACATATCCATGTTAATAAATAAAGGAAGGTGTACTACCTGTTGGGACTCAGTGTTAAGTTCCTCAAAAAAGAGGGCAAATAATATTTTTAGCATTAAATTATTTTTGAAACAATTTAAAGTGTTTTAAAAACTTATTTAGGGCTATTAGGTGATATGATTTTTTTTATAAGACTCGGATAATACACTAGCCTATATAGTAAGGAGTAATACAGAAATAAATTATTAATACCACTTTCATGGAAGTGGAGGCTTTTTAACATTCTTTAAGTCCCATATCTCCCCTCCCCCCTACCTCTTTTTGGTACGGTCCTGTTAATAACGATAAATATTTCTATAATGAAACATTCAAATTGGAATATCCACATTTATTGAATTTCTTTTTCTTAGTCATAAAATATAAATCCAGTTTGTTGATATTTAAGGTTTTTTTTGCCACAACAAACTCTTCTTAGCTAAAGATCAAAAGTTTTAACACATAAACCAGCTCTTTGTGTGAAAACGTTAATAAAGCAATGTGTCTGTTGTAGTTGGAAGCGACGAGCCAGCCCCCCCCCTCCCCCACCCTTCCTGTTTCTCCTCACTGTTCTCTTCCTAATAGTACACCCCAAAGAGTTTGTTTAATGTTGTCCATCAAAGTGCCCTGCGATGGCTTCTTCATCCACTACTTCTTTTTATTCTTCTTCTAAAAACTTGTTCTTGTATATTTATTTCATGAAGGCTACGTAGGTCGATGAGAGATTTGCGATTATAAAGCAAACTTTGGAAGCTCCCTTCTTCTCTTAAGGAGACTCTGTCTGCACTTATTAAGGTCTGCCTAGGCTCCTTTTTTTTACACACTTCCCTCCTCTTGTTTTGAAACTAACCTTTTTCTCCCCTCCCCCCC
>CABFVX010001390.1:85433-113113 GCA_902151425.1 Timema shepardi | reverse complement strand
CCCCCCCCCCCCCCCCCTCCCCCCATCACACCACCTTCTCTCACCCATTTGTATTCTTGTGATAGGAAGAAGAATGTTTGTTGTAAGCTTACACGGAAGCCATTACGCAGATTGTTAAGGATTGATCAATTTCAAACGTTTTAAAAATAGCTGAACTAAAATAATTAAAATAGTTTGCTGAACAATATATACTACTTTTACAAAGTGTATTTTATAACACTAAATAAATAATTATATATATATATATAATTTTGAGTAATATGACATATGATTTTCATGGATTTAGTTATATCTGTAGCTTAGCAAACATACTTTCTTAAATACTTCATGTACGAAAGTAAGTTAGTTTAAATAAGTTGTGTTTTACTATTCTTATATTGAAAGTGTATTCGCGACAATTTTTTACCTAGATATTATGATGAATCTTGAAGTTTTATGTTCCCCAAACCAAAATTGAGGGACTTAAAATTATGTTAGTCAACATGTCTTTCTCCCCGGAGGCTATAGCCAAAAGTATTCTATTGATTTGGTTCGTTCTTGCTAATTCGACGTCAAATGGTAATATCGATGAAAAAAAAAATATTATAGCTCCAAAATCAAGGGTAGCTTAATGATGACGAATGGTTGGAAAATATGAGAAAGATATTTTGAGATATTCAACTCGAAAGAGGTATTAGTGAAACAGAAGAATAACTAGGAAATGTGTCACACATGGAAAGAGGTGGGGACTGAATTAAAGAGGCTGAAACAAGGAAAAACCACCAGGTGGGAACGAGCTATCTGTGGAAATGAAAAGAGCTACAGAAGAATAACAAATATAATGGATATTATACAGGGTGCTGAGCATTTTATGAAAGTAGAACAAGGTACTGGTAGACTGAATAAATGGAATTATAATACCGATTTTTATAAAAGGAAACAGGATTAGGTGTACGATTTATATGGGAATAACGCTGATGTGCCACTATAAAGAAATACATAAAAAAACACTAGAAAAGAGGATAAGAAAGATAAAGAAAGGAAGATGGAGCTAGGAACAACACAAATTTAAGGAGCAGAGGTCTACAATAAACTTAAAATTTGAAACAGCAATTGATGGAAATAAGGTACAAATTTGAGAAGGACTTGGTTATGGTACTTATGGGTAAGGCGTATGATATAATGTGGATAAGAATAAGTTTTAAGAAGTGACGGAGTAGGCTGTGGTAGAAAGAGGAGTCAAAATGGTTCCAAATAAAAAATGAAGGGAAGTGGACGACTGCTCTCTCACCCCTACTATTTGTAATGGTAATAGAAATGGTAATTAATAAAGAGGCAAGGAAACTCGGGGAGGAAAGAATGAAAGTCATGATGTTTACTGATGAGTTGATGGTATTGGGGGTGAAGGAACAGGAAGTAAAGGAACAGCAACAAGATAGTGATGATTAAGTGAAAGAGTGTAGGATTAAATTTAGCACGGCAAAGTGTGAAGTGGGGGTGAGGATAAGGCCTAGTAAAGCTATAAAGTTGAATGGAGTAGAGCTGAGAGAGGTACACAATGTAAAATATTTTGGAAGCATGACTGAGCCGAAGGGCTAGGAGTAGAGAGGATTTAATAAGAATAGGGTAGCAATGGGAGTTGTAATTAACACTATATAAGTATTTTTTGGAGAGCGGAATGGTAAATTAAAGTTTTTTTTACAAAATATCCTATAAATAAAATAAAATAGTTAAAAAATAGATTTAACCATTTTATTTAAAAATGCTTATGTGGAGAGTGTTTATTTTTCGAGAAAGTGTATTTTTGTGTATTTTACTGATGATTGATTTTTGAAAACCATGTTCATACTTTTCAGATTTAAGCTTATTTTAGTTTACTAGTAACAATTATTAAATAATGTGGTCAACTCTATTCAGTTGAATGAGAGAATATGTAGACCTTTTAATTGTCTTATCAATATTCAACATATTCAATATTCAATACATTTAATATTCAATTCTATAGGCTATTGATTTAGTTTAAAAACCGAAACTAGTAAAAGTAAATAAATTGTTAAAATGTCTATATACCCTTAATATTGTATTTCAAACCATAAGTAAAGTGTTAGTTTGGTTTTTTTTGTATGCAAATGCTGTATTTATAATATTTAAGTTTATGTAAATTGGTTCTACTTCTATTTGGGACCTCCTGAATATTTAAACCTATACTTTAAATTACTCTGATCTTAGAAAATTTAATTTCAAACAAGAACATGAAACAATAATTTTAGAGGCAAATCATGTCAAAACACTTTCTTGGGTATTACATATAAAATTGTAAGTAAGCTATAGAAGCAGAAAAATTAATATTGTGCATTTGCCTTTTCATTACATGATTCAACCGAACCGATGGACAAAGGGATAAAACTCATATGGCTTTGTTTTCCGATAACAGAGAAGTCAGGGTGAATAGGTGAATTTTCTAAAATGTTTACTACTGCTCCTCCAGGAAAATGCTGTTACATTTCCTTAAAGTTTAACTTATTATTCTCGCCCTATTGGTGTAGTTAAATTAGGATAATCGGGATGGGTGCTAAGTCACAATTCATAAATGGTTCCTTTTATACATTTGTAAACAAATAATTGGCGAAATAATTAGAGAATTAGTCTTCATTACTTGAGAGGTATAGTATGGTTTTGATAAGAAGAAACTTTTAGAAAAAAGTAGCCAAAACAATGATAACAGTTTACTATATTAATAGTGTTATTTTATATATACTGGGAATATTTATCAATTAAAGCGACAGCTCAATTTAACAAGGTTTGACGAATTAATGAGGGAAAATATATTGATCCCATTTTCTAGAGATGACAGACAAGGTTATTCCTTTGAAAATTGGACTATACGAATGCTTGGGTGAGACGCTCACCTACCAAGAAAATGTTAAGGAGCTTTACCCGTGTTGTGTCTGTTCACAGGGTGTTAAACTCCTTCCTTGTCTGACGATAGGGGTGAGAATATCGTCATATTGTATCGTCTCCATCGTCGACTAAACTTACATTTTACGAGCCCCAAAACAGCCCTTTTCTAATCACAATAAACCGAAAAAGGATGACGTACTGTCAGAAAAATTAAAACTGAGCAGTTTATGCATATTATAAAGTATCAGTTACAGATGTCTCATTATGTTGATTTATATCGAAACCACATAAGTTATGTATTGCCCTATACAGATGTCTCATTATTTAGTTTATATCGAGATCAACTCTTTAGTTTGTATTTCCCTTTACAAAGGTCTCATCAAGTTGGTTATATCAAGGTCAGTTTGTCTATGTACGGCCCTTTAAAAGTGACTTATTATGTTGATTTATATCAAGGTCAATTTGAATATGTGTGACCTATACAGATGTATAATTTTGTTGATTTATATTAAGGCCATTTAAACTATGTATTTCCCTTTACAGATATCTCTTCAAATTAATTTTTAATATAAAAATCATTTTGACTTTGTGTGGCCTTTTACATATATTATAATTAATATTTACCTTAAGTGCAATGGCTCACAAACTGTGGTATGCCTGCCATCAGTGGTACGTATAGTACAATTGTTCCTAATGGTATGTCGTGAGAAGCAAAGCAAAACTACTCGTAGAAAATTAATGTTGTAAAAATATAGGGCCTCATAAAATCTTATAAATACATAAGGAACAAGTCTTAACAAAAATAAAACAAATTTAAACAGTAGTTTGAAGAGTGGAAACAGTGATTCAATCTTAAACAGCCAGGAAATATGCTGGGAATCATTAAAACTTTGCCGAAATAATAAACATTCAGCATTATCTTGGTCGTACTCTGAACACAGGAAATTGTTGGACTGGACCATCATTCAAAAAGTTTAGGAACCACTTCTTTTGTGCAAGTGTATAAGCTTTCATAGTAAATACTAAATTTATCAAATTCAATGGACAATAACAAGGAGAGTTAGAGTTTAAGTAGGAAATTCACCAACATTTATCTTGAAAAATAATACAAAATAACGTTATAAAAATGACCACCTTAATTGCTTCTAGCCAGGACTTGAAACTTTGTCACTCAAGTCAAAGCCATTAGAGATAAACAGTGAGTCATATTGGTATTATTACAATAACTATATAGCTAGCTAATAAAATAGTCATAAAGCCCAAGTTTTAAGTACAACCACCGATTAATTGTGGGCTTGTATACACATAATATTAAATTGAAAAGTTTCCCCAGATTAACTAGCCTAAATGGCTAACATGATTTTACATAATTTTTCATCTTGTAGCTATAAAAAAATATATTTAAAATTCGATTATCAGTAAGCCACGCTTAAGTGATTTTCTCTCATAAAGGAATATATTATTTTAATTACTATATGAAACACTTCTCAGGTATAAATGTATGACAAACTGTTTAAGTCATTTGAAAAAATTCAAATTTTCAAAACTCATTTAATATTATATTAACATCAAATTATGTGTTTTTACATTTACATTACATTATTATTTATCATGTAAAGCATTTTTAAACAAAATTTTCAAAATTTATCAAATAATAAACTGACTCTAATTCTAGGTATAGAATAAAAATCTAGACCTATCCATCAAATCGTTGTGGCTGTAGCTTTAGCTGCACGTAAACATTTAGTGATCTTGACAGATAGGCAGACATGGATACAAATAAAATAAGTAGCATCTCTTTTTAAAAATTTGGAAACATATTAAACTTCAAGATCCGTTATAGTTTCTGGGATGAAAATGTTCAAGATTAAAATATCTCTCCTAAGAAAAAGTGGAAAATAGTTATAAAGGAATTATATTTTAAAATAAATTAGCCTCCTTATAATGTGTAAAATAAATATGATCCAAACAATTGATTACAATAACACACGATGAACAACATTTTGTGTTCATTAAGAGCTTAAACAACTCTCAGTAAACAATAATTGTGTTTAAAAACTCAAGATTTAACAATCCAATTTTTTTCCTTTGCTCCGTTCCCAAACCTTTCAATTATCTCCACGTGGAATCTTCCTTCCTCCACCTCTGGTTATTACAAGTGTTTGAATGGCTGTCCGTCTCCAGTTAATGGCACGATGGCCTCCTGCCCACTTCAACGAGGTAAAAGCTGTTTTCTGCACTTCACAAACCTTTAAAATCCACTCCACTTTATTTTTAGAGAGGGTGAAGAAGAGACCAGAAAGTACTTTCTCTTATGAAAACAGAGCGTTTTACTTTCCTTTAGTGATAGTCAATTTTTTTTCTGACGATACGGCAGTACCGACCTGAACCACAGAACTACAGTAGCCCCATGGATTCTTTGGTTCTGACCGACAGCTCACAGCTTACAGCTGACGGCTTTGAAAAGTTATCAGATCAAATTATGTATCGCTAAGCTGAACCATATGATCTGCAAAAATATGTGTTTATCAGCTGTCACTTCTGACAGTCAAAATTTAGGTACTGTTCCTAAATTTTGACTGTCAGCTGTGAGCTGTCAGTCAGCACCAAAGAAGCCATGTGGCTACTGTACTACAGCAAACCACGTTGAAGAACCTCTAATGGAGGCTTACTATCTACACCAAGACGTCTGTTCGGTACTGGTTATTTTAGAGTGTGTCGACTAAGGAGAGACTCCTTGCACTTCCGTATCGCACTTTCCATCGATATTATCCGCGACATTCTTTAAATTTAAAGGGCACAAGTAGAGGCCATGGTTTGAGTTCAATAGACAATTATACCAGAACGTACCTGGAGACTAGAAAAACAATATTGAAAATCATGATTGATAAAACTATCACCAGTATCGCCACCCAATATTGGAAACCACATCCCTTCCATCAAACTTTCTTATTCGTGGAAGTGGCATTGGTATTATTTCTCTCATAGGTGGTCACATCATCTAAGGCAACATTCCAACATTCTCGTGTTAGACTAAATTTCTGAACACGTGGATATCGGAGCTCAAATCCCGGTTGGGTGTAGCTAAGGAGTAGCCTGGTGGCTCTGGTAGTACAAAGCTCTCATTGGCTGAAACTGGTCACGTGATCACGCCTCCTGCTCTCTGATTGGCTGTTGGTTTTCCCCTTCCCCTCCCAGCCCTCTCCTCCTGAACCACATTTCCCAGGTGCTGATTACGTCCTCCCCCTCTTCCCCCTCACCCCTACATCTCCTTCCCCCTACAGGCCCCTCAACTACCAACCCCGGACATGTTGGTTCTTGATGAATAATTATTAATGATTGTTAACTGATTATTGTTAATTAATTAATTGGTAGGATCTAGGTGTTGGACTTTTTATTAATTAATTATGGCGTTGTAGTTTATTTATTGGCATCCTTGGTTTGCGCTGTGCTATTTGAGAACCTTCTTCACCAAGTGTAGGCTGACGTCTGAGGGCCAAGCGTATTCGTACAAGTCCTCCCCTATCACTTCCATCCTCTGACTGCCAGTCATGGAAACAGGAATTCTCTCCCTCCCCCAAGAGCCGGTCATTACCTGGGGTTGTTCATCTGGGGGTAATGAACCAGTCATTAACCTCTACACTTCGGTATTGACAGGAATAGATATCAAACCCCTTTGTGAAAGAACCGTTAGGAGAAACTCAATCTCGAACACTTGCTGAAAGTGGACATGGTCAAGATGCAACGCCCAACTGGTTGACATAGGGTTAAAAATTCTCTTGTTTTACAAGAGATTGGGACCTTTGGCAAATATAAAGTTCTATAAAAAGCGACAGACTATGGACATTTCTGTTATATAAAGCAGGCCCCATCAAAGCCGTCACTGGAAAAGAGTAATTTCATGTTTGTATTCTATGACTTTGAATGCAGACAAGAAACGCTTCTTCAAGGTGCGGCAGGCACGTACTTGCCCGAAACTAACCTATGCGTCATGTAGACGTGCTGCAAGGCCTTCGTACATATAGATGAAAATGACCATCATTGCACTGAATTTGGGGGCGATAGGACTCGCATATTCAAGGGTGATACCAAAATGGCCCAATTTTTTGGACTTATAGAACAAATTAAATCTTCAAAATTTAAGGATATCACGCTCCTAGGCAATAATGAAAAATCCTATGATTATAATTTTATTTTAAAATATATGATGGAGGTAAAAAAATGGACTCCAAAACTTATAATGAACGGTGGGAAAATCATGTCCATGCGTTACAGCCTGCTCCAATTTATTGACTCGCTGAACTTTCTCCCAGTGCCGTTGTCCAAATTCACCAAAACGTTTGGCTTGAACAAGGCTTTGGCCAAGCGACATTTCCCCCATTATTTAAAAAAACACGCGGGGTATAGGGTCTCTTGCCGCCAAAGGAGGACTACGGCATCGGCGAGATGTCAGTTGAGGGAAAGGAGCACTTTGAGAAGTGGTATGACGAGTTGGTCAAAGAAAGTTATGTCTTTGATTTTAAACGCGAGTTGGAACTGTATTGTGTGAAAGAAGGTGACACCCTACGGAAGACCTGCCTGAAGTTTAGAGAGATGCTCATGGAGAAAGCAAAGGTGGATCCTTTCAGAGAGGCATTTACGATATCTGGAGCGGCCATGTTGGTTTACCACCGAAGTCATCTTAAGGAGAATACTATCGGTATTATCCCTAACGGTGGCTGTCGGTGTGCATACCAACAGTCACACGTCGCTGTACAATGGATCTGCTGGGAGGCCCATTAATGAAGTGTCTCTATTCTTCATGCTGGTGACGGCCGTGAGGAATATGTGTTAGGGCGACGTGTAGATGGTGTTGTTAAACCTGGAGATACCACCACCATCTTACAGTTCTAGGGCTTTTATGGGCACTGGTGCCCTCTCTGTAACCCTGATAGGACCACCCCTATCAAAAATAGTCCCCACTAGACCATGGAGACGCGTTATGAAGCGACCATGGTTTGTGTTGAAAAGTTTAAGAATACCGGCTACACGGTCGTAGAGATGTGGGAGTGTATGTTTAATGCGATGAGACGCACAGACAATGACTTTCAGCAATTTGTACTCCAGCACGAGGTGTATACCAAGGAGCCTCTCAGCCCTAGGGATGAATTCTTTGGCGGGTGTACAAATTGTATCAAGCTCTTCCACAAAGCAGACCTTTCCTGTGGAGAGAAGATCAAGTACTTGGATGTGTGTTCATTGTATCCTTACGTTTGCAAGTACAAAATATACCCCGTTGGCCACCCCAAAATTCACTTGGAACCAAATTGTCCGTCTATAGATCAAGTAGAAGGTAAGCCAAAGTTACAGTGACACCTCTGCGGGATGTATTCATGCCCGTATTACCTACGCGGATGCAAGACAAACTAAAGTTTATCTAGTGCAGTAAATGGGTAGAGGAGAAAAACCAAGGCACGTGTCAGCACAACGACAATAAAGATCACTGGTTGACAGGCGTCTGGGTGATTTATGAGATCCGGAAAGCCGTTGAAACAGTATATTAAGTGTGGGAGTACATTGTATCTGTTTATGACCGTCAGACACGTTCTGGCGGATATTTTCCCGGGTACATTTATAGATTTTTGAAAATTAAACAAGAAGCCAGTGGATGGCCAGAGTGGTGTACCTCACAAGAGGAAAAGTTACCCTATATTCAAAATTATGAGGAAAGGGAAGGGATAAAACTCGATTTCGGCTCTGTTTGTAAATACCCTGGTCTCCGCTCTCTGACTTACCTCTTTATAAATTCACTATGGGGAAAGTTTGGGCCAAGACCCGATTTACTACACGTAGCCGTTGTTAACGACTATCAGGGAATCCACAAGTACCTTACGGATCCGTACATCACCGTAGACAGCGTCATTGATGTTAATGATGAGGTTATGTTCCTCAATTACAAGGATGCACGTGACGTGTTGCGCCCTAACCCTAACATGAGTGTAGCGGTGGTATGCTACACGACTGCTATGGCTAGGTTGCACTTATAAAGCATCCTTGAACAATCGGGAGACCGCCTTTTGTATCACGATACAGATAGCATTCTATTCACTGAACGCCCTGGAGATTAGAATCCACCAACCGGAGACTTTTTAGGTGACCTCACTGATGAACTTCAGGATTACGGTCAGGGAAGATACATTAGCGCCTTTGTATCTGGCGGTCCCAAGAATTAATCGTAGCGAGTTTGTGTTGGTGGCGATCCTGCCAAAACAAACCGGTATGCAATGTTCTTAGGTTCACCATAAACTATGGTAGCCGGAATGACGTTAATTTTGATGTTTTGAAAGCGATGGTCACTGAAAAGGCTGAGGAAAGATACATACAGATACAGCACAAAATTGTAAGAAAAGTTCTTACGACTGTATGTACCGTTTCACATACTAAAGTCTACAGGCCCGTGTACACCAAACGTCGGATAACCAATGATTTTAATACGTTGCCATTTGGGTATCAGAGTCCTTATAAACGCACTCGCCACGAATAAAAGGTGATTATTTAGATGGGATGAATAATCTTTTTTTTTTCTTTCACTCTAGACAGTTCCACTGACATACCAATTTTCAAAGTTTGAGATTTTTTTTCATATTTTTTTCTGCATTAAAACGAGCTTTTTTTTATCACCCGGGTTACTTTTTATATTTTTTTATTTGCCAGTAGAATCCTCCACCTAACTGATTTTTTTTCTAGTCAATTAGTTGTTTGTATATATATATATTTTAATTCTAGTCAATTATAGTAAATTGTTTGTATATATAGTTATTTTAAGTTTATTCAAATATAATAAACTGTTTGTATTTATATATATATATATAGATATATAAATCTATTCAAATATAATAAACTGATTGTATATATATTTATTTTAAATCCATTCAAATATATAATAAACTGTTTGTATATATATTTATTTTCTTTTAAATTCAAAACTGTCTCTATGTATATCATATCTAGTACCGAGGCCACTATTTCCCCCTATGTATAAATATATATATATATTGTAAATATTCACAGTATACTTTTCACTGTGTTTAAATAAATATTGTATAAAAACTGTTATGTTTGTGTTAATAAATATATATTGTAAATATTCACAGGTTACTTTTCACTGTGTGTATAATCTTTTCATGATTGTAAATAAATATTGTAAAAACTGTTATATTTGTGTTTTAACGTCTACACCCAAATACTTCTCTCCCTCTCATAACCTATAAATACGATCTTATTTGACATATAAGCTCAGTCTCAAATATTATGGATAAATTGAAAAGTTCATAATAAAGCAAATCAACCCATTTACT
This sequence comes from Timema shepardi, assembly GCA_902151425.1. Taxonomy (NCBI): domain Eukaryota; kingdom Metazoa; phylum Arthropoda; class Insecta; order Phasmatodea; family Timematidae; genus Timema; species Timema shepardi. The sequence goes on along the minus strand of CABFVX010001390.1, from coordinate 102,896 downwards.
CTATCATTGGGTAGCAATCTAAAGTCTACGAAGTAAACACGGTACTTATTAATTGGGCATCTGTAAAATAACATTACTTTTATATATTTTACTATGTGTTACAAATAATTTGTTTGTTTCATTAAAATCACTATAATTAGACTTATAAATTATGTTAGTTAAGCAGATCTCCTCAATCACTACACTTGAGGTTATTTTCTAAGCTGATACTAACTTTTTATAACTCATCGTATCTCCACTTCATACATAGCATTAAGTCAATTGTGTACTGATGAGATAATTAAATATTTTCCTACAATGTTTCTTCAAGTTTTGATGCAAAACATTGTTGATGATGAATACATTTTCAGAAATAATTTCAAAGATTTACCTTTCTTATAATCATCGATGAGAGAACAAAATAAAGTTATATATTTTTATGGCGTTTCATGTAATAAAAGAGAGTTTTTTCCAGAGTACACCGTCGACAGCCCAGAATGAAGATAATAAAACAAGGACGCTTTAACTAAACTCTCAAGTCTTCTACTTAATCTTTATCCTTGTTAACTGTGCGAGTTTAATGTTATGCGTAAAGTCTACCTCCAGGTATAAGACAAAACTATCTTGGTATACTAAACAGCTGGGGGGTAGGAGTTCGATTCCTGGTCCACTGGATGGTTGCCACCTTATTTGGTCGGTTAGGGGGTTTCCAGCTCAAAGGATCATATTTGACATAGGCTTGGTAACAACATAATTACTTTATATTTTGAAACAATGAAAGGACAAGGAAGTGAACCCCTGCTTTTGCATGTAGAGTGAGACAAGGAAGCACCTTACTGGAATCCGCTCTCCCAGCAAAACATCAAGACATGGAGCTACTATAGAGTTTCGAACCCTTGACGTGTGTATCGGCCAAAAATGAGTGTAAGACCGTCTCTGTGCTTCAATTGGTGTACTAGTTAAGTACAAAGCCCATTCCCCCTTAAACCATTTTCAGTCATACTGGGAATCGAAGCCTGGACACTTGGCTCTGTGGACAGACATGCTAACGCCTCACGGACAGGTGATTCACTAGACGTCTTGACCATTGACGCTAGCCACGCGACATAGATTAAATCAAAACTCTATTAACAGACAAATACAAGTCTCAAACCTCCCTTCCCAGACATAGAGAGAGAGTTATATATTCCTTATGGACACTTGGCGCAGTGGGCATACAACCTAACACTTCACACGCCGTGATGAAAAAGCTGCTGCCTCCTTTATATGACCAATGATATATATTATAAATATTTACTTGAATAATATTTAAAACAATGTTTATATGTAGCATTTTCTCCTAAAGAATTTTCAACATTTTTAATGCATATCATATTCTGAAAAAAAATTACACCTGGAAACGGGAATCGAACCCTGAAACCTTTGGCTTACATAAATTCATTACCTATGTATATTAGTACGTGTACTGGTTTGTTCATATTAAGGGGTAAGATATACTCATAAATATACATATTATAAAACTATAATTTTACTATGGATAAGATGAACAATTCAAACCTTTTAATTTCTCTTTGGGTAGCAATCTAAGTCCCAACAATGTTTCCACCTCTTCCAGGTCTTTAATTCGCCAAACAACTTATTTTAAGTATTTAATAATTAATAACGACAATTTGTTGCCTTTTTTAATTGACAATCAACAATTGGTTAATTTAAAACATTCATAACAACAACAAGCAGCAATATTATTTAGGTCTTTGACCAATACATAGCAAGAATAAATAAATAAAAGACATCTACCATCTAGAAATGGAGTAGGAGCCCCCTCCAAAATAATTCATGAAACGTTGAGAGGCGCTAGAGCGTATATTGACAATGTCTCCACAATTTTTACCTGGCAATCTTACTCTTCCAACAAACTCAAGCACAATAACATTAGGCTCATTAGTGGTCTCTTCCGATAGCACAACGTTATAACTTTTGTTTTTCTCAAGATCGTTTAAGCACTTGACACGATTGTATTCCTCTTTCTCGATCAAGTCTAACGCCCTGCATAATACCTCCTCGTCCCAACAGGTATCCTGGTGAGCAGCATTTGAAGGTGTTTGATGACTTTGATGTTTGTGCCGAATAAGATTGGAGAGCTTTGCGCAGGATCCATCACAAATGCAGGATTTAAATGGTATAATTTCCGGTGGAGATGCAGCAAAAGAAATAAACACTAGCTTCACTTATAAACTCTAACATTTTTACAAAATGTCACCGCTAGCTCCGATCACGGCAGCAGAGTGCTACAAACACATGAGTACGTCTAGTTTATTAATTCAAATTAAACTCCACTCTTTGTCCTCCAAGATGTCATACAGCGTGTTTTAGATTTAAACCGCTTATAATCCAAACAATAGATTGACTTTGGAAGGAAGACGTTACCGAAGCTGCCAAGACTGAGTATGTAGTCGTCGGGCGATTCACCTATAATTTTAACATTAGAATAAATTTTGTACATTGTTAAATCCTCGAGATTTACTGTTTCTTTGGACTTTACCTCCTCCTCTGGTGGTAGTGTGCACGCGGGTGACTTTGCAGACTGGTAGACAGACGACTCTGGTGGTAGGTACTCGGGCGACTCTGATGCCTGGTAGGTAGACGACTGGTGGTGGGTACTTGGGTGACTCTGGGGGCGGGTACGCCTGTGACTCTGGATGTGTGTACGCCTGTGTCTCTGGGGGTGGTGGGGGTGGCGTCGTGAAGGAAGGTGACGGGTGTTGTGGAGCTCGGAAGGGAGGTGGTGGTGGTCGGGGCAACACAGCCACAACGTCTCCCTTGCTGAAATTATACACTGCGCACGTCATATTCACACATGTACGTTTCCTCGATTCTCTCGTAGGGTAGTACTTCCATCGCTCTTATCGTGTGACAGGTAGAGTCGCAAAACTCTATGAAGCCTCGCTTCTCTACTCTGTAAATTACATGTCTATCACTCACTGCCAAACTGTAAACATTCTCTACCATCATGTAGGCAAGCCCCTCAATCGTATGACCCACAAACATTAAATTAATATAGCCGGATCTAGACATCATGGTGAGCGTGCCTGAGAGCTAAACGTGCTGTAGGGTCCACGATGCACACGTATTAACCACTTCACTGCCCGATGTTGTTGTTAACTGCCGCGTCTCTTAAACGCGTTATAAGTTCACCATTGTAGGTAAACCAGGTTTTAGTCCAACGCAAATAAATACAAGTTTTTCTTTATTAAGTTCACACACGTCTTCATCTGTTAGAGTACCAACACGACAGGGTAAAAATACACAAAACTCTCTGTCTAGATAGGCTATTAGGCATCTTCCGAACTTTGTATTGGCTGCTTTTAATTTATCCACCGAGTACTTTTGATCTACGGTTTGATCACACAATTTTATGGTTTGCACGGCGTCAACAATATTTACCAGCTGCTGTAATTTGTCCATCTTGAACCGCTTTACAAACGCTTATAAATAGACAACCAAGTGGATGTCCCTCTTTAAAGCCACACCCTCCCTCCCTCGTTTGACGTCACATGTTACGAGAAGAAGAACAGGGTCACGATCTGTGCTTGTTTCGACTTGTCTTGTCTGCCCGCCAACCTGGCGGCCTGGAAAACCCCTTGCCAGGGTCAGTGACCTCAATATCTATTCTTGTCTTAACTCGACTCGTTGGGCCACTATGCTGGTGCTAGGGAAAACCCAGGTTTCCGAGGTCACGACCTATTCTTGTCCTGACTTGCCTTGTCTGTCTGCCAACATGGTGCCAGGGAAAATCAATGCGCCATCATTCATGGGCACGATATATTCTTGTCTTGACGACCCTCCAAACTTTCACCATGTATTCAGCCCTGTTATATACTATTTCGTCAATATATATTTACGGCCATTAAATAATAGTATGATTTATGAATTTTTTGGTAAAAGTTATATACGGAAACATTAAATGTCTTTGTTGTTTAAGAGGTATTGGGGGCTAGGTACACGTTATGGCGGTTGGATGTCGTGGATTCATATCTCGCTCGGGGGAGGGTAGTTTTATACTCTCCCTCACACCACTTACACTCTGGAATAATTCTACCTTACTCCTCCGGTCCATGATGGATACACACATCCGTGCATTGTGAAAGACGATACCAAACAAACAATTTTAGTAGACTTTTGTGATGGGGATAGCGGCCCCTAACTGAGGATTCCATAGCCCCTGATTGTACATAATTAGAGTTATGTCAATGCTCTCTAGCGGTGAAAAACCCCAGAGGTTGCGATTACGTCATTGGGAAAACCCAGGTTACAGAAGTCACGATCTATTCTTGTCCTGACTTGTCTTGTCGTACCCGCCAGACTGGCGCCAGGGTTGTGACACATACCTCTAAGGAGGAGGGGGTCTCAAGGCAGGGGAACCATTTATCACACTCTAGTCCCGACAGCCATAGCGCGAGGTTCGTGCTGGGCAGACCAGTATAGTCTTGTGATGGGGGAACCAATGTTCATTCTACATAAGACAGCCATAGTGCTAGGTTCGTGCTGAAACGTCACGGACAATATGCTCCCCCAAAATAAACTGCAACGCCTTAATCAATGATTTAACAGGAAAAATCTAATATTTACAAATACTAAATAAATTTCATGTAATTCACGTATAATTTATTTTTTGAGAATTTAAACTTTGTTAATTATATATTATCTGCCTCGGTGGGTAACCCGAATGGTTAGGAAGATGCGTTCCTAGATATTATATACTATTAAATATATATTAGAAACTCCTTGCTCTTTTTATTATCAATAATGTAGTTTATTTATTTAGCTAAAATAAAATAACCTAAGTTTACTTGTGGGAAGTTTTTTCATAATAAATAAGAATCTCATGTCTAACCCTGTGTCAACCAGTTGGCGCTTCATCTTGAACAATTCCACTTTCAACCAGTGTTCGAGATTGAGTGAGTCCTAACGGTTCTTTCACAAAGGTGTCTGATAACTATTCCTGTCACTACCGATGTGTAGAGGTTAATGACTGGTTCATTACCCCCGGATGAACAACCCCAGGTAATGACCGGCTCTGGGGGGAGGGAGAAAATTCCCGTGTCCATGACCGGCAGTCAGAGGAGGGATGTGAGCGGGGAGGACTTGTACGAATACGCTTGGCCCTCAGACATCAGCCTACACTTGGTGAAGAAGGTTATCAAATAGCACAGCGCAAACCACGGATGCCAATAAATAAACTACAACGCCATAATCAATGAATAAAAACTCCAACACCTCTATCCTACCAATCAATTAATTAACAATAATCAATTAACAATCATTAATAATAAATCATCAAGAAACAACATGTCCGGGGTTGGTAGGCAAAAGGGTTGTTGGGGGGAGTGGATGTTGGGGGGACAGGGGGAAGAGGGGAGGACGTAATTAGCACCTGGGAAATGAGGTCAGGAGGAGAGGGGTGGGAAGGGAGGGGGAAAACCAACATCCAATCAGAGAGCAGGAGGCATGGTCACGTGACCAGTTTCGGCCAATGAGAGCTCTGTACTACCAGGGCCACTGGGATACTCTAAGGTATTTATTCTAAATGGTTTCACAATCTTCTTCCACGCTAGTTCAGGTACATTTCCTAAGAAATTATACCTTTATTATTCCTATAGCAATAGCCTTAATGATGTATGTGTGTATCCCAAACGATAACTAAGGTGTGATAGGCCCATTATCATTTTCTTAATCTTAGTGGAAGTTGGGAGACATGGTAACAGCCCACTTCAATGGCTGCGTGGTTTAAGGCGCTACTAATTGTGGATTAAACTGCCAAAGATGGGGGTATCGAGGTTCAAATCTCGTTCAGGTGTACTAAGGATTTGAAAAAATTGTTTTCCACTTTCCCTCCATGCAAATACGGGTATACTCCAAGTAAACATAATTTCCTTCATTCCTATCACATTGGCGTAATTGGTAGCATTTCTGAGTGTCTTTTTATCTTAGGGAGTGGAGTTAAAATTACACACAACACTAGCTACTAAATTCACAAATTCTCCATGGATGTAGTTTTACGTTTTAAGTATTTAAGTTCCTTATTTACAAATCCACAGCGCCTTCTCATTTTCTAACTAATGATTATGAAAGTTACTGACATTTAGAAGGTTGCGCTTTACTGATGTGAAACATAAACCGCTGGCGCAATTGAAAGGAAATTTTAGAAGAATTTGAAACATGGTGCTTCAGAAGAATGTGAAAAATATCATGGATGGAGGGGGAATCATATAGAGAAGTGCTAAGAAAACCTAATTAAGAAAGGACACTTTGGAAAGGTATAGAGCCAAGAAGAGTTAACATGGTCGGAAATATACTGAGACATGATAGTTTGACGAATAATTATAAAATATGTAAAAGGTATAAATTCAAATGTTGATCAGATAGTGGATGATGTTGGCAGAAGAAGGTACAAATATTTAAAAAGCTGTTTCCAGGATAGGCAAAAGTAGAGAGCTGCAGCAAAACAGTAGCAAGATTTATGACCTAATGATGATGATGACTTTTATCAACTATGATTTCAAAATAATTAACTATAAAATTGACTATTATACAAACGTTTAACGCACATGAAACACCAAAGAACACACTTAGTAGCAAAATATACCTAAATCTGTTTCGAAATAACTAGTTTTGTGGTAGCGAGGGAATGAAAGTTAATTTCAATATTTTTTCCAATTTTTATAAGAAAAACATTAGTTTGGTCAAAAGAAATAAAATATTTCTTCAGTCAGGCTCTATAAGATAAGGGTGCAGCGGGTATATTGTACCCGGGCCAGTGGGTCTAAAAGGGGCCTGGGAATTTCCTGGGATCTCAGAAAATGTTCTAATTTATTGGAGACTAACATTCTCATTTCCACTACTATTACTATTACTAAATTATTAGTATAGGCTTATTATTACTCTTATTTTTCATTTTTTTAAATATAAAGTATAAATTATTCATCTTTTTTGTCTTATTTCTTTTCTTTTTAAAATAGAATTATTTTTTTTATACGGGATTAATGAAAAATGGGAGTCTATAAAATCTCTGTACCCCCGATGAAATTCTTCTCAGAGGTCCTGGATTAAGTGGATGCGTTTAGTTTAATTCTCCACGTTACATATATTAATCTAAACAGTTCTTGAATATTGGCATTGCCGAATTTGACAAGGGTATCTACTATTAATTTACTTTAAATGTTTCTGGTCAAATGCCACGATTATCATTACACATATTCAAGAACTGCCGTGCAAGAAATTAAAACAAACTTAGTTACTGAAGTAATTTTTCATTTATTTGGACCAAGAAATGTTTTATGTCATAAAAAGTGAAAATTACCCAATTTAGCTCTGGAGACCTTCCAATAAGTACTCACGAAACATAACTTGGCCAAGTACCACTTAAATGTGTAACACTATCAGATAAAAAGCGCCGCGCTTTGGGCGTCAATTGTAAACACTATGTGATCAATCACCCCACTTTGGGCGTCGATTGATTCACTGCGGATTCATTCCCTGTTATTGCTGTGATGATTTTAGGTTGTCTTAAGCTCCGTGATCGAGCGCCTATCATCACTGTACGGAAAATATACCGTTTAATCAGCTGTCTATATCCCCGTGTTCGAGCACTAATTAAATCGGTATTAATATTATTAAAGAAAGAGAAATGTTGATGGCTGTTATTTCACACACGGTTTATTTATATTACACCAGTAATTTACTTGCACATATTTCAGTTAAATGTTTCTTATCACTGCACACTTGTGATATTGAAGTGACTTATATTATAATGTGTTGGACTGTGACTGACTTGTGCGTGAGCGTGGTCCCGGAGATCGTCCTCCTCCTCCCATAAACATACGCACAATGGTTTATATATGACATAACCCTTGCATTTTCTCCCCTGGTCAACAATTTAAAAACTAATCAATAGACAGAGTCCTGGCGACACGTTTTGTGAAGGCTAGCTTCTTATTGGTATAAAGAAATGGCGTCTTATGCCAAATACTATGAAGTTGTTCCCTTTAACAAGAAGCAACGCAGTTGCTCTTTTACCTGGAAAGATGGTATAAAAAATATACTTTAGGGTGAGATCCTTTTCACATATTTTCTGGGAATCGCATGTTTCTTCATGGATGAATCTTAAAAGGATACTCTACCTATATTACTTTAAAGAAAAATTACCTTCGTCCATGACTTTTTACATAATTTAGATTAATCCAAATCAATATCATTACAATTGGAATTTTTTTATTAGTACGCTCAACACCAACGCTATTAATCTCTCATGACAGGTTCACGATCAAATCTACGCCCAGATAACTTAACGTCTATTGAAAATTATCTTAACTTATTCTGAACTTAACTTTCTTGTAAAGTTGACTTAATGTAAAGAAACAAGAGTGTGATCTGTATTTATGTAACGTTAAATTAATTTAAAGAAGTTAAAGTATGATTAGAACTCACGTAATGTAACGTAAAAACTTGAGCAAAACACATTCAAATTAATTTCGATTGTTTTATGGGTGTGAAGCGTGGGTCAGTAACGAACGGGTGATGTGAGTGTGCGAATTCAAAGGGAATCCAATAGGTCAATGTGGGAGAAGTGCTTTGTGTTGGTTTGGACATGTTGAAAGGATGAGTATGGATTGAGTGATGAAGCAAATATATTTGAAGGTAGAGTGTGTGGATGATGAGGAAGGGGTACTTAATGTAAGGCGTAGCTAAATGTGTGAAAAAAAGGAACGTTAAGAGTATTATGAATAAAATAGCATTTATGACTCAATGAATGGATGTTGTTGAAGCGAAGGGAGTATACAAGGATAGGGAAGTTTGGAGAAAGTTAGTGAGGATGGATTAAGTGCGGAGTTGTTTTTTGAATTACATCCACAGTTTCTTGTCCATACCGTAAGGGATTGGCGTGATTAGGTATGTATGCATTAAAAAAGAAAAGTAAACCAAAATTAAATCCGTAGATTTAGGTTGAAAGCACTAGCAACATAAGCTCTACTGGATATAAAAGATAAAGTGAAACAAGAGGCCCCAGGATCTTATAGTTTGCGAGATGATGACAAACTTGGACCGAAGAAGTTTTCTGCGTATTATAAACAAACACATTATGTACTAAATAGCCCTGTTGACATTGCTCGTAAAAAATATTGGCTAGCTAGAACACAAGGTATACAATTATTTACTTAAAGATCACGTAATATCAAAGTTCTCACCTGGACAACTATTAATTTGAGTTGACGTTAAGATTCGGAGAGATATCTCGAGGTTTTGCAAATCTCTCTTCCAAGTAGCTCCATGTATTATCACCTCACCAGAAGTGCGTTGTTGTAATTATGGCAATCACCACACCGACCCCTCTCACCCCTTCCAGGCAGGCCTCACTCCCCCCGCCTTTCAAATTTGTCGCTTGCTATTAAAAAAAGATAATCTATCACCGTTATTCTCTCCAAGGGGTGATGCCGAGTTTTGAGCCACAATATCGGGGTTTTATAGAATGTCGTCCAAAGTCAAAGGACAAGGGATCGAATCCCTGTCAAAGTTTAATTGTTCTGAATTATCTTAGGAAATCAATATTTACAGTAAATTGTAACATTTTTAATCAGTTTGTTTATTAGTGTGGAAATATATAAAAATATATTTTCCTCCCTATATTTAAAGAGATATATCCCTTTCTTTTCTTTTTCAGTGACATAATTTTTACGGTCACTACTTAGGCTAATTATTCAAATACATGATATAAGGAGGTTAGAATTGAAATAAGTGCACCACAATTTGTTTGTACAGAATATAGAAAAACCAAATCTCACTTTGTTCTAGGTGATGGCCTATTAAAAAATTGAAAATATCTTTAAAAAAATTAACGAGCTAGAAAAAGGTGGCCAAAGTTGGCGAAAAACTCAAATTTTTTACATTTTATTTCGATTAAATATAATGTACGTACTGTACGCCTACTTCACTTTTCAAATAAGCCCTAATATTAAATTTTTTCAAACACTATACTAACAGGAACATTGTGTTTTATGATCTAAAAAAAAATCTAAATTAAATAAAACTCGTTAAACTATGTTTCCATTTAAAATCACTAATTTACTATTATAATATGATTATAAACCATCAAAAACCAAGTCTTTTATTTTTAATTGCAACTTTCAGAACACAGTTTATTAACAGCTTAATATGATTGTAGGAATGAGGAAGGTACCATAGCTAAGAGGAAGAGAGCTGGCATTTGCATGGAGTGGAGATGGGAAAACCAGAGGGTTAAATCACTTGTGGAAAACCGTTAAAGGTATACATACAATTAAAGGAAAAACCATCTTCAGTTCACTAAGATGAGATTTGAACTTCTACCTCCCCATCAATGGCGATCAAACCAAAGGCAAGCAACGGCTGTGGTTAACTAAGTTTTGTAAACTAATATTTACTTTGTCTCGGCCCCTCGGAGTTAAAATATTGTGATCGTCAAAAATTTGAAATCGAGATTTTGATAAATGTCGATGTTTCATAACCTCTTGAAACCAAAAAAGTTGTTTCCGCAATGACGTTTGTCTGTTTGTAGCTTGGCTTGTGCTAGAACCTAAACCATTTTACCGTTTGGGTTAAAACTTTGTATCTGGGGTTTAGTAAGGTCTCTACCCCCTCTCACACCCACCCCCAACAGAGGGGTGTTTGGAATTAGATATCTAACCCTAAATTTAAGACTAGTTTATTGAAAGACAAAAAGAGAATAAAAATATTTTTTCGAAATTTACTCTAATAATTTTGATTAAATTTGATATATAAACACTGTTTATCAATATAAACAAGATGAAAATTTAAATTTTTTGAATGAACATGACTTGGAGGGTACTTTTTATAAGGGATATTTTCAAATTTTAATAATTTATTTGAAAATATATGAGACTTGTAATAACTTATCATTTTAAAGTTGTAGTACTATTAAAGGTAAAAATCTTTTATTTACAATATATTTTTATATAACAATAAGTTTTGAGCTATAAATAAATATATCTACTTTTTAACCAGGGGTGTAGAGGAGCAGGAACGCTGGGGAACGCCGTTCTGGCACTGCTTTTCGTGAAAAAATATTCATTTTTTTTAGTAAAGTCTTATGCTTTGCAATTCCAAGTTAACTAATTGAGTTTATACCAATATTTTGTTTAAACTTTTTTCATACTATTAATAAATAAATTCTGATGAAATTTACAGTGCTCTATGTGAGTTCCTGAAATTTTAGGGGAAGTACGTTAAGTAAGTTTCTGCCTTAGCAATCATTAAGAAATGCTCCAAATAGATTCTAGGGGCACTTGCGTTTGTGCAATTCTTTCGCCTACGGTGGTTGGTGGGACCCTAAACCCCACTTCAACTTTGGGGTTGATATGACCTTGCGTTCTGGCACTGCTAAATTTACGACTACACCACTGTTTTCAATACACCTTTTTGAAAATGAATTTGATTCTTTTGCTCTTTTGTTGACAAAGATGTTTATCTTTTCTAATTTTTTCTATAACAGTGTTCTTAGTTCCTAATGCCATATAGTCAGGGGTGGCCTGAGATAAATTTTGCGCCTGGGTGGTATTAATTTCTCTACGTAACCGGTGGATAATATAGTCCAGTCACCATAGAAGTTTAGGTAACTAACCGCTAGCAAAAGTTTGCAGATCAAATCTCATGTATACATTTGCCAAACCATATGATCTGCAATGAACATAATAATATGTTGATTTATTATCACTTTTGGTAATCAAATCTTTCACAAAAACAATTTTATCTTTAATTTGTCTTTTCTTTTGGCATATATTTAAATATTCTGCTAGCTGCCAGCTACCACATTTCTCATGGTGATTTTACTCTAGGAAAATAAAAAAATAATCCCCAAACCTAACAACTCCAAACTTAACCTAGCCTGTACATAATGGGAAAATAGTTTGAAGGGAGACTCCACAAATGTTATCCATACGCTAAACGTTTTAATTTAAGATTGTATAAAGACAGTTAGGATTACAAATAACGCTATAATAACCTGTTTTGTAGACAATGTTATCTTCTATTTTTTTAATATAAGTTTAACAAACACTTTGAAATTATGAACGGTGTACGTTATAATTGAAAAAAAGTCTTAGGATGCCATTATTTAAAGCTGGCAAATGTAAAATAACTTTTTAAGAGTGGCACTAAGTTATATTTTACTCCCCATAAAATTATACTAATATGTAAAATGTCATGTTAGTATCAAATACTGAACTATTGTTAAGCTTAGCAACTCTTCATATCACGCCCAGGCAACGTTAGGTTTGAAGATGTTAAGTTTGGGGACTATTTTCAAATCACGCCCAGGTTACGTTAGGTTTGAAGTTGCTAGGTGTGGTTACTATTTTCATATATTTCCCAGGCTACGTTAGGCTATGTCTAGCTCTGTTTGGCGCCCCCTCAAGCTGGCGCCCCTGGCAGCCATCCGGTTCACACGGCCTTTAAACCATCCCTGCGTAGAGTAAGTAGCAGTGTATATTATTTCATTTCACAAATCCTACGAGTTTTTAGTAAATGTATATTCAAGATAAAAGCGAGAGAAATCTGTGTGGTACACCGTGACATTTATTTTTATTACTAAAATACAAAATTACCTTTACCTCTATGTGAGTAGGTTTGTGGACCTATAATTTCTAACACGCTTTTATTTGTATTATTTTTTATTAATATTAATATTAGTATGATTATTATTATTATTATTATTATTATTATTGAAGTTTACCGACGTGTCGACACAACTAGAGGTCATGTAATATCATTAAAATTATTCTACTCAAACTAAAATAATTTAATGAATATTTTCAGAGGACAGAAATAATAGTTCTAACATACATGACCACTCTTCCCCAAGTAAACAACTGGATGTGCCACTGAATTTTAATATCTTCAAAATTAATGCTCCTATAGATAGGAAAAGGTCTTGTTTGTCTATAAAACACGAATAAAATTATATAAGGAAATCATTTTCACCTCTTCTTACAAAACTATTGTTCAACAAATAGGTTTTATCTAATCAAGGAAACACTGTTTATCAGGGCTATTAGATTTTCGAGCATATGTTTAAAAAAACTGTTTCTCCTTCTTAAATACGTTCAACTGGATTTTTAAGGCATCTACAGTTTTCCTCACTGATTTAGTTTCGTCGAGTAATTGCTCGTAGTTTACACAGTTATCACACTTAACAGTTTTATCTTCTTCAAAGGCGGAATAACTCGGAACAATTTCATTTATTGCAACGCGGGATTTTTTAGGGCTTAAATTTTCAATTCTTTCCAAAGCAGCTAAACGAGTACGTCTAACAGTAAGCCTTTCTTCTCTAAGGAAAGCCAATTTCAATTCGAAATGAGTAAACATCACGCATTGGAATACCACTGTATTAACACGTAATGATTTGGCAGGTGCGCGCTGTGTCTGGCCGGTGACGTCACGCCAGTGCTTCCCCCTACAACTAGCGGAACCAAGCCGGCAGCGTTAGCATCAAAGAACTGGGACAACCCTTAATATATAGCCCTGCTGATTATGCAAAATATTTATAAGGTAGACATTATCAAGTTTATTTTATAAAAAAAACACTTTTAAGAACGATCATACAAATACATCACAAGGAACATTTTACCTGAACAGGATATAATTGGATTGAATGAAGGAGGGGTAATGGGGCTTGCAAAAAATGGAAAGATAGATAATGCCAAAAGCGGGATGGGGAGGAGAGGGAGAGGTGCTTCCGATGACAAAGCCATCTATAAGTAAACGACTGAACCTATTTAAACAGCTTAGACATTATTTAATTTGAAAATATCAAATTTTGTCAAAATGATTGTTTTATAAATATTCGTCGTGTATGAATCAACACTATTTTATTCTCTGTATTAATATGATAGCCTCAAAACTATATTCTTGTATTTAATGTTTGATTTAATTTTAATTTAATCAAAATTACATCTTATTGTAACAAAATATATATTAACTTGTAACTTTTTATTAATATAATTCATAATAAATTTAAAATTAAATATGATACAAAAAATTGCATGTTGTTATTATGTATAGTTTATGAGAAATAGGCTATACAACTTTGTCGTTCTTATATAGTAGGTGTCCATCCGAATCTTAAGTTAATTGCATCGTGATGGCTTTCATTTAAAACTATATGCAAAGATAACATTTTCATTACGTTGAAATTAAGTGAACGTCAAGTTGATCTTTATCAGGACATTATTCTAATTTATAGGTATTGATAAAATAAATTATAATAAATGTGGAAAGGATGTGGGGAATAAGATGTTGGAAGTACATATCTCAGCAAAGTGCACAAGCAGTGGTTTTAAAAAATGTGATTTACCAATATAGTCTTCCCGTCACCTCTACAAACTAATTCAGTTGCATGTCCTATAAAATAATAGCCTACCAAAGCCTCGGCTTAGGTCATTAATTACCTGGTGTTGAAATGACTTTTGAAAAATAAAACTTGCTCGTCAGAACATTTAATTTAAAATAAGCGAACAAGTTTTACCTATTGCGGCCTCTGTATCCACATGTAACATTCATTATTTTCCACACCCCATATTACAATCCTCCTGGTCTCTGTGCATTTTAACTGCACCATTAATGTTAGTTGAGGAAGGTAAAAATGTATATTAAATGTAGTCTAATTTGTATGGAAGGAGATTGTAAAACTATTTAGGATTAATACTCATAACACCCAGCCAGGGGTTGAACCCAAACTACGCTAGACTACTCTTAGAGAGCCCCACATATATTCTGGTGTGAGTCAAAACAGTCATAAATGTAAATATAACTCACGCTGATGAGTAGACAGTCTAAATTCTAAGCTCATTTATTCTGGTTTGTAGGTGAAAAGAGACCAGGGTTTGAATACCAGCCGGATGTATTGAAGATATTTTATCCTAAATGGTCTTACACTCTATCTTCACTCAAATTTGGGCACATTCCATTAAAAATTTTATTTCCTAATTCCCAACACCTCTACGTTTGATACTAATGTATACATTTTAACCGAATCGGGTAGTGAGATGTGTTGGGAAAAAAAAGAAAAAGGAAAAAATGGAGACTTATCACGTGGAGCTGACGGATTACCCGTAAGTCCTCGCGTCTCGCTGTCAGCGATCTTGCTGCACTGTGTATCTCCCCTCTCCCAACCCCTTCCCAGACCAGTCCATCGCTGACAGGATGACCGAGTAGCTAGCTGACTCTTGTGTTGAACGCTTTACTACCGACCGTCGCTATTAATTGCCCGGCTGACAAACACAATGCGGGGAGTTGCCCAGCGAAAATTAACCAGACTCTTTCCATCTCTCTCTTCCTCTCTCTCCAAGCCCCGCTGCCAACAACTGGAATTACCATCACCAACTCTCCACCACCCTGATTCCACCCCAGGAACCCCAAACGTCTTGCGGTCTTGTGATAATTCAATCACTCAACTTTAATCGCCCACGTGGCTTTGTTCAAGGAGATTTCCGCTAGTCTTGGCTAGACTTCTTTACTCCATACATATGGATGATATTGCTGTACTCAATTAAATTCTTATACTTGAAATAACTATGTCAGATCTAAAGTAAGTAGTAAAGTAAGAAGCCACTTAAAAACGTACGATTTTTATTCACAATGATCATTGTTTACATTCTTATTTTTACTTTCTCTCAATTACTCGGCGAGAAAGTATTGTGATCATCAAAAAATTCGAGCTCGATATTTTGATAAATGTTGACGTTTCATGGCCCCATGAAATTGAAAAAGTTGTTTTCTCAAAGCCATCTGTCTGTACCTCGGGCCAGAGCCAAAAATATTTTACTAATAGGGCTAAAACTTGGTATCTGTACTTTCATAAAGCTCCCTTGAAGGGTTTTTGGAATTAAATTTAACCCTATATTTACAATTTTCTCAAAATTCACTCAAACGATTTTGATTAAATTTGATATACAAACACTGTTTTTTATTATTATGAACAAGACGGTTATTCTCATTTTCTTAAGAAAATGACTTTGAGAGTATTTTAGTTGATTGGGGAAATTTTCCAATTTTGATCATTTCTCCGCAACAATTTGAGATAGCCAACAAAATAACTTATCATTGTAAAGTTGTAGTACTATTAAAGATAAAAATCTTTTACTTGAGATATATTTTTATTAATTAAATAAGTTCTGAGCTATAATATATAATATATACTTTTTAATTCAGGTCTTTGAAAATTAATTTTATTCTTATGCTCTTTGGTGGACAAATATGTTTATCTTTCATCAATTTTCCCGTAACAGTATTTCTAGTTCCTAATGCTATGGAGTAGGTAGTTAACAGTGTATATTATTTGTGTAGTATTTCTACAACAATGTTTAAACCTATTATTAGTTTCACAAAACTTATGAGTTAAATGTCTAGTTTAAGATTAAAGAGGGAGAAAGTCTGTGCGTTGTACCGTACCATTTATTTGACAAGTCGATGTCATCAATTAAAATGACATTCATTTCAGAAAAAGGTAACCTATTTCCTCAATCATCTTTAGCGGAATGGCTAAAAAGTGATTCTCCAACGGTACCAATCTTCTCCCTTTGTTTTAGTTTTATAAATTCTGTAAAGGAATGTAGGCTACTTCAAGGACCAATTACTCATTCATGCATTAATAAGTAAGAGAATGTATAAAAATAAATATCGCCAGTCAAGGCCGTATTGAGTTTTTGTGGTAGGTGAGGTTTTTGATTTTTTTGGGGTGGGGGTGGGGTTAAGCGCCTTCCAAGAGAGTAGACTACTCTAGTCATCCACCAGGTATTGATCCAGTGGCCTTATAGACTCTATTGTGTTCGGTGGCGCAACCATTATTTATTTTGGTTGGGGGGGAGTGGGAAGGGAAGGTGAAGGAGACTCATAGAATATATTATAATACATTATTTTGTATTTTTTATAGTTAAAAATTGTATTGTTAATATATCAATGGTATTAATTTCCTTTGTGCTCTAGTAGTCAGAGTTCCTTTCTATAGAACGAGAGGTACCGGGATTGATCCTCGGTGCTTCCAGATTTTTCTGTTAAGTGGTTGGTCTGTAACGGAGTTATTAAGCCTCATGAGGTAAAATGAAGAGCTAATTTAATATATAATTAGTAGCTCCAGTCAAGACAACTGAGATTAATGACTGGACACCCTTTATCCACTAATGTTGGCACTCTCATCTCCAACAGACGATGATCGCTCAGTTGGTATGGATTGATTGCAGGCTGACATAATATAACCTTTTTTTTATTGGTATTAATATATTTTTCAAGTCATGATGCTGATCTTAAAATGTAGCCTAATATACATTCGATTCATCTGCAGTAATCAATAATTTAATTGTATTATAATGGTTTATGCTTTTATTAAATTTATTTGTGATCTTGTCGAGTGAAAGTGTGTGTGTGTGGGGGGGGGGG
>CABFVX010001390.1:14726-85391 GCA_902151425.1 Timema shepardi | reverse complement strand
GGGGGAGATAGGGGCAGAAGATACAAACTCTCAACTTCCTCTCCCACATCCCAGTGTGCCTCTGAGTGAGTGACCACTAAGATACCATCATGCTGCACTGGCTTCATCAACACGGACCAGGACAGGGGAGCGCCTCACCAACTGGTTATTTGGGTGTCGGTGTATAAATACCCCTCAAGAACCTCTTAAGGGTGGCGCCTGCCACCTGGGGGGTCACCACTTCAGCTTCAGACACGCTCTCCCCCTTGACTCCTTGTCCCCTTTCTATGGCCCAAAGAGTCCAATGGATGACACACAATACTTTGTTCAAGTTCACTTATGCTCACTGACATAACAACAAATAATATATTATAAAGGGCATTTTAAATACAAAGTTATACTTATAAATCATTAAAATAACGAATGAAAGAATGAAAGCCCCAATTTCTTTTTTAGCACAGCGTCTTACTATCCAGTTGTGATATACTAATTACGCTAATTGTTTTAGGGATTAAGGAGATTGTATCTATAGGAAGTATCCCACATTTACGTGGAGAGGTAATGGAAAATCCTTTTGGAAAAACCACCCTAAGTACATCCGACCGAGATTTGACCCTCAATCTCCCCATCATCGGTAGTTTCGTCTGCTGCAAGAGAAGCACGCTATTTCATGTGAGGTGACCTGGTGGTCTAGGGGTAAGGTGTCAGACTTCTATGCTGGCGGCCGGGGTTCAATCCCCGGTCCCTGCATACATTTATCTGATTATCAAACCCTTGCTTCTCCTCTGACAAGACATCTTGTGAATGTGTGGAATGCCAGGCCTCCACCGTGGTTCGGATCCCACGTTAAACTGTAGGTCCTCCATTTCATCTCACAATCACCCTACCATTACACATTAGCGTAAGTGTGTATAACCCGAACGGGTAGTAAGACGCGGTGCTAATAATAATAATATTTCATGTGGCCACCTCGGCAGTCTCAATAGAAGGGCCACCTACAATGGCGTTGAGACGCGTTACAGAGATTAAAATGTTCTGCTATATTTAAAGAGTTGTTTGTTATTTAAAAATATATGGCTCATACCAAAATGAATGTGAAGGATATCCATATATTATATCACCAAAATTAAAAAAATTACATTTAAATTATTTTATCTATTTAGTTAAAGTATTGCACTTTCTGAACCGACTAGTTGTATCAGAACACGAGAATTTCTATGAGCAAGAGCGTAAGGGCCTACCAATTTAGCCGATAAAGTTACTTTCACATAAATTCCATGGTTATTTTACGTCCCACAATCAACATGGGGCCGACAGCTTTACTTAACCTTCGAAGGAAGTTGTACTACGAATTTTTATCGCTCAAGGAAAGTCCACCGACCTCGACTGAGTTCGAAACCACGAACATTGGGTCCTCAGGCGAGCACTTTACCACAAGACCACCGATGTTGACAAATTGTTTTAGAGGTCTCACGGTTTCAGAATTGCCTTTAACAGCAGTGTAAGGATACTTTATTTCAAGTAGAGAGAACCTGCGATGATGATATCGGGACTAGTGAAGGGTTTAGCGGTTTGTTTCAATCATTGAGTCTGACAATCGTAGTTTGACTGGGCACGGCTTTTGACAAGAGGCTACGACCAACATTCCCCAACCAAGTTGGAATAGGTATCTGACACCACGATTTTCCTTCAAATATGGAATGAGAACTGCTACATTGAAAACAATAACTTCCCTCCCAAGGTATATGGGGCATTGCTATCCTAACCTAACATGTTCTTACCTAATACAACCTAACATTGCTCCCATTCTTAATCAGGAATTAATTTTACAACGGAAATATTGCACAGTGTATCTATCGTTCAACTGGATGCCTTATACTGAACTGAAGTCTATTGACGATTTATTGTATTCATTTCCAATTAATATTCTAATGGGACGAGCCCAATGCACCAATTTCTCACATTAACTGGGGAATTTGACACTTCATCTGTTTGTCCAGAAATTTGATAGGTACAATCTGTCAACGGATGGACCAATTATATTGAAATCTGGCAGGAACAAAGTAAATCTTAATTAAAATAGTAGGCCCACTTTATCCACTAATATTATTTAAACGTTACTAAAATCTGATATTCTATTATTATGATTTATTTGATTTACTAATTATTAAGTTAATCTAAAAAGTTATAAAAAGATTCCAATAATACTTCCTTATAGCTTACTGCACAATTTATTTATACATCAATAATTAAATGAACTGAAAACGTAAAGACGATTGTGATATTTTTGTTCCTGCCATTGTTTTCAAAATCGGGATTCCTATGAAACTCAATATACATGTACAGGGTTTTTAGACCTAGTTTTCTGTTTCAAGATGGAAATATTGAATATTAAGGTCTTAAAGAAAATTTTAAAATAGGATTTCAATAAATTAACCTTTAATAAGTTTTACTCATAATAACAAACATATCTCCTTGTTAAACGCAATAAAAACTCTCTATTTTTATAAACTTTAATTATTTTTTTTTCCAATATCACTAACATATTTCAAACTTTCCAAAATATATTATTTGTAAGCCACCCTAAATATATTTGTAATTTGTAAGAATGAAAGCATATTCCTACTTATTATGAAAAAATTATTGCCAGATACCCAATTTGAACTCAATCTTCATGGACAATTAAATTTTTATTTTATTTTATATAATTTGTTCCATGTAAACTACCCCTCAATTAATTTATTTTACAAACATAAAAACATATTATGTTGTTGTCATAAATAAGTTAGATAGGTTATTGTTTAAAATTGTAACACAATTACTATAGGAATGTAAAAGTTAAAAGTCCAATTACTAAGACAAGTTATTAAAAAACCCTTTTCTTGAAAATAAGACTTTAAGTTTGTCCCTCAGTTTAAACTGAAACAAAAACCAAACTTTGTCTACTAATTTCTCTTAGTCTCTCTCATTCACTTTCTCGCTCTATTTTCCATCCTTTTTTTGTGTTTGTGCTTATTACAAGTTGATTGCAGAATGTCTCGTCTTCTTAAAAGACCTTGTCTCGAGAAGATGATGAGGTAAGGGGGAGAGGAAGGTGGAAACTATTCCGGCACCTCTTCAAAAACACTTGAAACTACACTCAAGACAGACAGTCCGACCAGAATCCTGGCTGGCGTGAGGGGATGAACTAAATACTCTTCCCTCCCCCAAGTGTTTGCTTGACTTGTCCTTTAGAGGTCATCTCCAAGGGGGCTCTTCAAGTAGGTACAAGCCACTTGCCACAGTTAACAACAACCCTCACCCGGTAGCCAGGCGCCCTGAAGCGTCAAACTCACGATTATCTTATTTATTTGTGGTATTTAACGTTCACTCTCTCAACCAACCAATTAAATGAGCACACGGGAGTTTCTATGAGCGAGAGTGAAAGGGCCTGCCAATTTTCCGGGAAAGGTATTTTTACATTCCTTTATGGTTATTTTACATGCCACAATAAACGTGGGACTGACAGCCTTATTTCCATTTGAAGGAAGTTGTGCTATAGATTTTTATTTCTCAAGAAAAATCCATAAGCCCCGGCTGGATTCGAACCCACGAACATTGGGTCCTGAGGAGAGAAGATTACCTCATCACCCACTAGTTCGACTCAAAGTGGACTTGATTGCCGACTGAGAAGCTAAAATTGGAATCTCGACCGGTGGTGTACAGGGGGATTTCCACGTATTATTTATCTCGGTGGATTTACCAATTCCAATTCACGTGATTGCGGCTACATTTCATCCAAGTCTCCTTTCTAGGATGAATTCGTTTATAGCCTTAGTGTAAAACGTCTCCGCTTAAAATAAACTCTTACAATTCGTCAGAAGACTCATGGAATAAATGTGAAGATTGTCTAGTTTGATGTTCCAGTGATGTGAAGGTTGAAGATTTAATCCTAGCTGGGTGAAAAAAAAGATATTTTCTAAATGATTCTCCACTCTGTGCTCACGCAATTAGGAGTGCATCTCATTCAAATGTAAGATCCATCAACCCTATTTTATTAATAACCTTTTTAAATGATTATATCCTAAATAACATAATGTCAAATAACGTAAGACACATTTGCCTTGTGTAGTGGTTCGCTGGTATTTGATAACGTAAATACGCTACAAAACATCAATTGACCCTCATAGTATATTACCTCGTATATGATCAAAATAGTACCCCTATTTAAAATGTATATGGCTAACTTGGCAATTATTACATATACAATTTAAAAAACAACATAATATTTGGGTTATTTTAAGTAAAAAAGTGTATTTTGACATTTTCTGTGCGAACAAACATTTTAAAGATCTGATTTTTATTATATTGTCATTATTTTACCAATCGATTTAAATATAATTAAATATATAGTTCAGATGCAAATTAGTTTAAAAATAAAATAGACTTGATTGACTCTATTTGTACTTTAGGCACAAAATTGGTTTTTTTCACAACTTTTTAATTTTTTTTGGATAAATTGGATATAAAATTATAAATTTATAGTCAGGCTATAAGCTCTACATACAAATAGTTTGGCAACAAAATAGCACCCTAAATATAAATAAAGTTATTTTATACAAAATTATTTTAATAAATGGAAATTATGTATTCTTTTTAATGAGTTACCAATTTTGACTTTGGCAAGTATTTGTGTAACTATAATAAGTATGATATATGTCTACATATAATTAGTAGAGGATATTTCTACATTTGGGTGGTCCTGTTAAAAAACTTAGAACTCCCATTAAGATAGACCACCCCCATATTTCTGTGGCGACAAAAAAACATGAGAGGGCCGGGTGGGGGCAGGGACCCTTCTAGCACTGAAAGTAACGTATACACCATGTATGTATCTTGGATGTCAACAGTCATCATAATGGCGGTGATGGGGCTAGTCGGCGTGTGTGTCTCACGTATGGAACAAGGGGTACATAGGAAGTCGCAACTACTTCTTACTGGCAGTGTTTATTTCTGTCTACCTCGTTTTAGTACCCGTCCAGCAGCTTCAGATTTAAGTAGGGGCCCCACTGAAAGGGCCTACCAAAAACTCCTATTAGAAAAACAATAATTAAATTTTTATCGTAGATATTATCTACAGCTACCAATCCAATAGCTTCGGAACCTTAATTGTGTAAAGAAGGTGAAGCAAAATAAAAATGTTTTATGGACTTGCCTACTACCCTCACCACCACCTCAATCTCCCTTCTTCAATAAAGATTTGAAAATTAGATGTCTCTAAACTATATTTGGGGTGTTCTTCCTTCCCAATTTTTAAAAATTAGATTATTTTCATAAACTATTTGGAGTAGTCGTCCTCAAATATTTTTTGAAATTTGGATGCTTCCAAAAGAAATTTGAAGTGGTCCTTCTTCAGCAATTTTTTGATAATTGGATGCCTCTAAAAACTAATATAGGTAAGAATTCCCCTCGATTTTTTTTAAGGCTCCTTTAAGCTACCAATTAAAGTGCTCCTCCCTCAAAAAAATAATAATTGAAATTTGGATGCCCCTTGAAGCTCTTTGAAGGGACCATCATCTTGATATTTTCTTACAATTAGATACCACTATAAGCTGTTTGTAGTAGACTTCTCAAGTAATTAAATAAATAAGTGTATCTTTCTTTATATGATATTTGGAATGTTCCTTATCAGGATATTTTTGAAAATTAGATGCTTTTAGAAGATAATTGATGTTATCGTCACCCGGATTATATATTTAATTATATATTTTTATGTATAAATATATATTTAAATTTTTATCTATACATATGAAATATTCATCTTGGATCCATTTAAGCTGGTCTTATCCCAGGAAACTTTTAAATTTGGATACCTCTAGAAACTATTTAGAGTGGTCCCCAACTGGCACATTTAGAAAAATTGAATGCCTTTTGAAGTTATATACAGTTTTATACAAGTATTTCAGCTAATATTCAATATCATTAGAAGGTGGGACACTTTTAAAAGCCATTTTGAGTAGTCCTCTCTTGTAATTGTTTTTAAATTTAGATGCCTCTTGAATTTATTTTAAATAGTACTCATCAAGATTTTATTTAGAGCTAGATCCTCTAAAAGCTATTTTAAGAGATATTCCTCTATTTTTTTTAAATGTGGTTGATTCTTGAAGCTATTTTAATTATATATATATATAATTTAGACACCTCTAGAAGATATTTGAGTTGGTCATTGCCTGGCGATATTTTTAAAACAGGCTCTTCTTAGAAACTAATTTGAATTTCTCTTCTGGACATTTTTAGAAAATTAGATGCTTCAATAAGATATTAGACGTGGGCTTTTATTGACCAATATATGAAAATGACATGTATCTAGAAACTATTTGAAGTAGTCTTCCCCTAGAAGTTTTTGAAGTTTGTAAGACCCTAGAAGCTAATTAGAATGATCCTCGTTTGATTTTTGTTGTCATTTTGATACCCCTAGAGTCTATTTAAATTGTTTTTTTCATTCATATTTTAAAAAAATGAACGCATCTAAAAGTCATTTGGATTTTGAGGTTAGAAATCTCTAGAAGCTATTTGAAGTGGTCATTGCTTGGCAATATCTATAAAATAGGGTCTTCTTAGAAATTATTTTGAATTTCTCTTCTGGACCTTTTTATAAAAATAGATGCTTCAATAAGATATTATAAGTAGGATTCCATATTTCAACCCTCTTTCAGCTTTGTATTAGATAGTATATTATTTGAAATATGTATTTTGGGGAGGCAAACATATTCCAGGATTGGTTTATTTCCAGGGAGCAGCACCCTCTGCAACCACGGATCCGCAATCACTGTACCAATCAGGTGACTGAATACAAAAATGATCTCAAGCCATTCCTGAGGAATGAATTGCATAATTCAGTGTGCAGCACTAGTGCTGGACACGAAAGAAAACTACAAAGACTCTACAAAATAAATGTTATTCTATGAATTCATGACTGAACAACATTTTAAATCAACGTTTTACAAATGTTGAAATAATTTTAAGAATATTTGCCAATTTAGTGTAAAATTGTATTGGTGAAATATTCTTGAAAATTAAGTTTAAAACCCCCCAGCTCAGTACAATCATGAACAAATCGTCTAACATACCTTTCCTTACTCATTGCTGGAAGTGTTATACTTCATAAAATGGACTTTAAAGTCATTACTGACATGTTTCCTGCAAATAAATCAAGTAAAGTTTGTATTATAATGAGCGTTTTCATTAAGTCTTTATGTAGCCTATATCCTTTTACTTTGTTATTATTACATTAGGGTAAAATTAATAGTTGGATTATTATTTACCTTTCCTCAGACACGCTATTATGTAATCTTCACGGACCGGTTTTGGTGGCCACATGGTATAAAGCGTCAATCTTGCAATATACTTGACTGCTGATGGCGGGGAGATCGAATTACAAACCCCGGTTGGGTGACCTGAGGTTTTTTTCTAAATGTTTTCCCTCTCACCAATCCAGAAAATGGGGGTGCTTTTCCTATAAACTCAAACATATTCATCCCCAACTCACTAGCGTAATTATTATACATGTTTATAATCTGAGCAGGTAATAAGATAAGGTTAAAAAAAATAATGTGAGTATATGGTCTCTCACACTGTATGCCACCTCGGGTCCCCACATACGTACATTCAGCACGTCTTCCTTTACTCTTATGTGAGTACATTAAGTAGTCTAGTTAAATATGTATGATGGAGGTAGGATGTATGTCAACATTTATATATATATAACTTCTGGGCTACATCAATCTTAGCCCAGTAATGAAAAGATTAGCCAGTACAAACATACCGTCGTCCAGATAACGCCCGAGTGTACTTATCGTAGCTTACCCCCCTCCCACGACCCTACAACCTTTTACTGAAGGATCTTTCCATGTCCCGATCAGCTGAGTTTATGGTTATAGTGGGTATGATGGTGTAGTGCCAGTAGAACCACTTACACCTAACCTAAGCCTAATTAACCAAACCCTGATGACCTTTGGGATCATTCTCCTTTCGGAAAACTACCCCTGGTACAAGCCGGGAATTGAACCCGGGATCTCTAAGCTCGTAGTCAGGTGCACTGAT
The DNA here is from genome assembly GCA_902151425.1 of Timema shepardi. Lineage (NCBI taxonomy): Eukaryota > Metazoa > Arthropoda > Insecta > Phasmatodea > Timematidae > Timema > Timema shepardi. The sequence goes on along the minus strand of CABFVX010001390.1, from coordinate 77,330 downwards.
CACAGCACCATGGGGTTGGTTAACGCATTACCTGAAGCAATGTTATATTCAATGTGTCAAAAAAAATGTTATAAAAACTTCATAAAACTTAACTCAACTCGTGGCCTTTTCCATCCCACCTTAATCTGTTGATAGCCGCCGTGTTGATCGTAAAAACTGGAAGTGTTGTTGATGTATTCTTTCTCTTGGTGTTCTGTGCCTCGACACTGAATGATGGCAGTGTTTATGTTTACAAGACACATCCAGTACAGTGTATTAGACCTGGGCTGATGACTATAACTAGACATAGTTGGTTGTGAGTACTAACATCTGTCGCCCCTCCCCCCTCCATCTAACGCTCCCACTCAATCTCCTCGCGTCGCAATCAACTCCACCACTTGTCTATGTGAACAGGCGCGGTTGTAAACACGCCAGCATTAAAACGTCCTACACTATTTAGAGCAGTTTTTCCCGAACTTTAGTCCAGCGCGTACCCCTTTCAGGGCCATGGCTTAATCGACGAAAATCTTCCATCTTTTATCGGCCGTGTGGTATAGTGGTCAGAGCCTCTTGGTTGCTGGTATAAAGTTTCCGGGTTTGACTCAAGGCTGGTACCGGGGAATTTTTTCTCGGAAGGGGAATTATTCCCATGATCACAGAATTTGTTTAACTAGACTTTAATTAGGTTAAGATATGCATTGGCTCCAGCCCGTCATATTCACGACCATCATTCTCTAACCTCGTCGGGATATGGAAAGACCATCCACGGATAAGGGTACATTTAGTACTGCTAATCTTTCCGCAAACTGAACTATAAATTGACGAGAATGTCTAAAAGTGAGAGCGAAAGGGCCTGCCAATTTTGCCTGCAAAGGTAATTTCACAAACCTTCCCAGGTTATTTTACATACCACAATCGACATGGGACAGGCATATATACTTACCATCTGAAGGAGATTGTGCTACGTCACTTTACCTCAAGATCACCGAATTACACTGAGGGAGTTTAATTCTATGATTGTACTGAAGAAATATCTTATTAATTTAAATTTAAAAAATTATTTGCTATAAAAACTGCAGAAACACTGGCCTTTTCTAACGTTACCTAAACCCTCACCTTAAAGAACTTGTTTAAATTAAATTAAACATTTTTCACTTTAACTAAAATTATACTGTAAATTTTTTAAGATTTGATAATTTGAGATTAGAAAGAAAATCCAAGATTTGGATTCCAAAAATATAAGGTTCAGGCCATCTTTAAAAAATATATATCTATATAATTTTATAATTTATTGCTAGAGAATTTTACTAACTTTAATACTGACAATTTTTAAGAAAGATTACTTAACGTTTCTCGGAAGATTAGTGTTTGATACTGGTTTACAAAACTGACATATTTCCAATATCTTATAATAACTCATAAGATATATACAATTTAATTCTTACTCATAAAGCACCGTTCATCTACTGTAAACGCGTAGGAGAGACCACTCCAAACATTTATAAACACTTTAAACCTCTCAGAAAGAAGAATTTTGAAAATTATGAAGGCATCTCTGATTTATTTGCCAAACTGCTAACAGAGCTGTCTTTCAAATATTTCATAAGCTTATAAAAATGATCATTTAATATTAAAATCTTGAGAGGAATTATTTGACCAGTAATTTTGAACATGTGCTAAAACACATTAGACAAGTTAGAGCTAACATACATTTTGCTAACTTACTTAGGACGGACGAGTCAAGGTCAAAGTTAGAACACTGTAAATAAACCAAATAATGCATTACATCATGGTTTAAAGAAAATGAATTAGTAAAGACAAAAAAAAACTTTGGTAATAGTTATATATAAACATCTCTATAATTCGTTTTTCCTCATTTTATATTTATTTCTATCTCCATCTATTTGTCTTTCTACTTATTTATATATCCATGTATCTATCTTTCTATAAGGGATGGGGTATCGAAAGAAAAGTATCGATAATCTACTCATTAAAAGTATCGGGAGAAAAATGTCGGTACCGTACTAGTAGACCTATCAAAAGAAAATTATCGATTACATTAAATATTGCTATCAACATTTTAATCTGGGAAAAGGTGTTTTTATATAAACACATTAATATCAACTTTAGCACCATGATTGTTTTTTCATATTTATTTAAACACTGACATTTATAGTGCTTTTTATTATTTTAAAACAAATTTTAAATGATGCTTTCTCGCTATTCAATTTATTAAATAACTTATATAATTCACTTTTAGGAGGTGAAATATTTTAACTACATTCGTTGTTTATAATCGCTATCTCTATATATTATTAACTATTGACAAACACTAGAATAATGGATGTCCTGTACTGCTTCATCTGCTTAAACAACGCAGATAAATTTTTCTGCTTCGTTTGCTTGAGGCATCCTTAAGTTTAGTGAGTTCTTTGAGATCTACAAAAGCTTATTTTGTATAGTTTTGTAATAACCTTGCTCATTAATTAAGGAAGGGGTAGAAGACTGTTCGCCACTCGCACCGTCGCCCAGTCAAACATCAGGCTGTATTGATAAACAAATATGAAAAAACAGCTATAAATTATGTTTTAATAAAAGGGATTGAATGCTATAGCTGCTTCTTGCTTGTCATGCATAAAATGAGTGGGAATTGAGAAATAATGTAATTTGTTCCTCCTCCATTTCTCCAGGTCTTGTTCCACCCTAGTAAACATTTAATCCTAGCATGAGTGCCGATAACAAAAAAGTTGTTTCTTTCGATATCGATCCGATACTGGAGTGTGAGTACTAATATCAGTAAAAGTATCGGTAAAAATATCGAATAAAAATTTTAGTATCGAAAGGAAACTCTCGATATTAGTAAAGTATCGATACTTTTTTCTCATACCTACTTTCATAGGCCTATATCAATATTTTATTTACTGCAGGAGGGGTGGTATCTGACAGCTAGCCAAAGGTTATTTGTTGCAAACATTGTCTGAAATTGAATATTGTCAACCTATTCGGAAATAATTATTATTTGCTTAGTAATATTATATTATCAAAAAAAAGGTTTTATCAAACGATTCTAATAATCCTTCCTTAATAATTATTGTTCAATAGGCCTTTTTGTAACTCATTGAAAGAACAAAATATAAGGTATATTAATAAAACTACTAAGATTCTTACTTCACGTTCGTGGAAACAAGAGAGAGTATGATACATGGAAGAATAAGTTAAAAATTAATATATTCACGCTTGTATTTTCTTATAACAGTCCACCAAAATAAATGTGGATTTATAACATAGAGACAAAGCCATACGACATTTAATTATTATTATGTTTAAAATAAAACGGTTTTATTTTGTAAGCATAGGCGCATGAACACAACCGAATACGGTTTTTATTACGTATTCAATCAACCGTGCTTAAGCTGATTCACCATCTTATGTATGAATAGAACGTAGAATTATAGAAGCTTTCGTTCGAAAAAAATGAAGTATTAAAATAAAAAATATATAAAGAATAAAATATCAAGATTCGTTATACTTTAGAAATTGAAAATGTTAATGATTATAATAATTTATCAATATGAGAAAACATACGGGTATGGCTTGATTCAGCGCCAGTTGGAAATAAACTGAAGATATGAGCTTTGATCTGACTCACAACAGTGAATATGAAGGCTGAAGCATCAGTCTCATCAGGTCTGATTTACCATGAAGCGAAGGTCATGATTTAGAATCTGNCCCCACACACACACATTTCTTCCAAATCATAGACCAGAGATGGATAACATATGAATGTCTTAATGTAGCCACAGATGAAATTAACCATACTAAATAAAAATTGAGAAATTTGGTTGCTCAGACTACACACACAATTTGAACAAGTTCATTCAAAACCTGTACACTTTGACTACTCGGAATTATTTTATTGTGAGAGCTGACAAACTCAGATTTGACACAATTTTATGGCTAGCTCATCATTTGTGGCAGTTAGTGACAGGGCTCCCCAACCTGGACGTTGAAAGTGAATTTCAATTAAGCTCCGCCATCCTCATCCCTGCCTCATTAATGGAGATATGATGATACCCCGGATGGGTTGTAAGACATGGATATTGGGAAGCTATAAGAGGGAGAGAAATTTTGTACGAAGAGGGTGGTTACAGTACGTCTTACATAGTACTTAGGGCGGTATCACTCTGTCATTTTTATTTTATAAAGGAAAAATTATATATTTTATAAATAATCTTTAAAATCTAACTAAATCTAACAGTGGCCGAACGATCTAGGTCATCACTTTCAAGTTGGACTTGCCTGCTGATGACAAGGAAACCGAGAGGCGAATCCCATTTGGGTATACTCAGAGTATTTTTTATTAATTGGTGTCTCACTCTTCTTCCCCGCAAATTTGGGTAGACTACCTCTAATATACTTCAGTCCTCATCCCTACCCCATTAAAATATATGTATACAGCCTGAACAAGTAGTAAGATGAGGTGTTAAAAAATAATGTGTTGATACATTACATAACATTTATTTCAAAGTTTGTACAATAGACTTTAGGCAAATGAATTAGTAAATATTTGATATAATAACTTGGAATTGAATTAATTGAAAATTAGTGAGGGTGCTGCTCCAGAAAATGTTTAGCCTTTGTTTTAAAATTGTGTAAAAGAAAAAAAAAATGTATAAAAATGCCAATTTTTTTTTAATTACTTTAAATTAAATTGTTACAGTTCAAGCTTAATCTATTCATTAAAAAATGTATTCCATTATTCTTGTTTTAATTTGCGCAAAAAGTTCAATAATTTTATCCTTGATCTCTGGATGACAATTGAGGAAACTTTTCTCCATTGAAAGTACTGCAATCGCATTTAGTCTTTCTGTTAAATAAAATAACTTAAAAAAATGAATCAAATAGAATAGCTGGAAGCATAATAATAATCTAATTTTACACTCTTCTACACTTTATCACATTCAAGAATATGGTACAAGGTTTTTAAGCACAACACACGCTGAGTAAAAAAACCCTCCTTCCATCATCACGCCAGAGCTGGCACTGCGAGAGCTACAGTGCTCTGTATACCTGGCAGTCCTGCCTTCCTCCCCACCCTCCTCCTATGTGCACATGCGCACAACAGTCAAACACCCCGTCACTAGCACTGTGAAGCACACATTTCCATACAAAGATTTTTATATCTTTTTCATAACCTGGGGGATAGCTACTGAAGTACTGAAATTAAGCTTAAGGAATATATATTGTACTACAAAAATAAATAAAGAAATACAGAAAAAAGCACTCATTATAGTAAATGTTATCGATAATATCAAGTGGAAATAGGGAGTACTGCAGTCCCGCAATGCCTATACACGAGCCGCCACTGTATATGAATTACAAATTTGATACATTAATTAATAAGAAATGCGGATACATACTTATATAAGTTTGAATTCATATAAGAAAGTATTCTGTTTACACAATACAATAACAGTTCTATATACTTAATATGTTTCAAACGTTAGAATTTTCTTGATAAAACCTAGCCCATGTACTATGGTGTTAATGTTTTATAAAAGATTTGAAAAATTTATTTTCTAAAAAAAATATTTGATATATCACTAAAGTTACATCATATTTCTTTAAAAAAATAACTTTTTTAAAATAAGTAACACTGTGATAACATCTTCAAGGCCCGAATAATTAATATTTGGATAATGCCTAGCCTCAGGTTAAAATTAAGGAGTGCTAACCACACGTTTTTATGAGCCTGGCTAAGTTTAAAGAGTGGTACTGGACAGTTATATATGAGCCTGAATAAGTTTAAAGAGTGGTAGTAGACAGTTCTATATGAGCCTGGCTGAGTTTAAAGAGTGCTAGTGGACAATTATATACGAGCCTGGCTAAGTTTAAAGAGTGGTAATGGGCAGATCTATATGAGCCTGGATAAGTTTAAAGAGTGGTAGTGGACAGTTATATATTAGCCTGGCTAAGTTTAAAGAGTGGTAATGGGCAGTTCTATATGAGCCTGGATAAGTTTAAAGAGTGGTAGTGGACAGTTATATATGAGCCTGGCTAAGTTTAAAAAGTGTTAGTAGACGGTTTTATATAAACCTGACTAAATTTAAAGAACGGTAGAGGACAATACTATTTGAGCCTATTTTTAAAGGTTGGTAGAGGACAGTTCTATGAGTTTGACTAAGTTTAAAGAGTGGTAGTTCACAAGAAAATATGAGCATAGCTAGTTTAAAAAGTGGTGGTTGACAATTCTATATGAACTTGTCTAAGCTCAAAAAGTGGTACTTGATAATTATGAATTAGCCTGGAAATTTTAAAGAGTGGTGTTCCACAAGTCTATATGATCCTAGCTAAGTTAATTAATAAAGTTGTGGTTGACAATTCTATAGGAACTTGGCTAAGTTCAAAAAGTGGTAGTTGATAATTATGTATGAACCTGGATAAGTTTAGAGAGTGGTCTTCTACAAGTACCTATGAACCTAGATAAGCTAAAAAGTGGTAGTTGACAATTCTATATGAACTTGGCTAAGCTCAAAAAGTGGTACTTGATAATTATGAATTAGCCTGGAAATTTTAAAGAGTGGTGTTCCACAAGTCTATATGATCCTAGCTCTATAGGAACTTGGCTAAGTTCAAAAAGTGGTAGTTGATAATTATGTATGAACCTGGATAAGTTTAGAGAGTGGTCTTCTACAAGTGCCTATGAACCTAGATAAGCTAAAAAGTGGTAGCTGATAATTCTATATGGACTTGGTTAAGTTTAAAGGGTTGTAGTCAACAATTCTATTTGAACCTAGCTAAGTTAAAATAAATGGTACGGAACTCCACATGGACTTTCTCGTTCTATTGTTTAAAAATGGAGATATTTATACAAAACTCGTAATATATGTGAAAATAAATAATATACAGTAGCAAACCCTGCATAAATTGCACTATACTTATGAAAAAAAAAATTTAGTCCTGGTTTTAAATTTTCTAATTATATTTTTAAAGAAATAATGTCTTCAATTGTATGATTTGACCAATAAAAAAGATAAATATTGGGTCCACAAGGGTCAACACTTCATATTAAAATTTCGACTTCCGGATAAAGTTTTCGACATCTTATAAAATGTTGCAGATGTTCAGTTCATCGCATTGCTATTAAATTCTTCATTTCTAAATGTCACAAGTAAAAAAATGTAAATATTGACTATTTAGTCGAGAATGGAGATAGATCATTGTTGTACAAACATTTCTCTTAAGAGGTTTAAGGAAATATAACATAAACATTTTGAGAGACTTCCTTATATTTATTTACTCTATGGCATTGGAGAATTATTGCGGGGTTAAAATTTAAGTAGTATCTCTTTGCAACTAAAGCTCACAAAATAGTATTAATATATTTGCCAATATCTCAGAAACTGTTGGTTTTACAAAAATATATTTCATATAAAAGTTTTTAATTTTAATAGTACTACAATTTTGCAATGAAATGTTATTTATTATCTCAAATAGTTGTGGGGATACGGAAGTTTCCGCTTCTTTAAATACCGTAAATTCATGGGAAAATGAGAATAGCCAGTTTATTTATAATCTTAATCAACGCCTAGATACGAATTTTAATTTAAATTGTTAGAGCCAATTTTAAGAAAACAGATTTTTCTCTTCTCGATTTTTACTAAACTACTTTTAATTTTAAGTTTAAATAGACACATAGACAGACGGCATTGCAAAGACCACTTTTTAGGGTTTGGGGGGTCATGAGACGTTCACATCCATCAACATTTCAGGTTAGATTATTATTTACAAGTGCAATACTTTACCTTTTGTGTTCGAAAAGTTAAAAATTATATATATTTGCGTTTAGCTTGAAAGTAATTGGTCTTATAAAAATATGTTCCGAATAAAATATTTGTATTATAAATAGATATACATATCTGTGATAATAAGTAATTTCATATCGCAAATAGTTTCGGAGATATGATAACAGATGATAATTTATGCATCAGACCGGAGGCCTTAAAATCATTTTGCTGAAATATTGAGGGTAACCATTTTGTTTAGAATATTTATAAATGTTTAGAAATTTAATTTAATCAAAATTTTTTACCCAATTTTGAGAAAATCGACCGTTTTTCTGTTTGCCCTTCAGTAAACTATCCTTAATTTTAGGGTTAAATATTCAATTCCAAAAATCCCTCGGGGCTACCCTATGAAAACTCTAGATACCAAGTTTTAGCCCGATCAGTAGAATAGTCTAGGATATAGTTGGAGGTACAGATAAAGAGATGGAAATTCAAAAATCACATTTTCGGATTCGAGAGGTCATGAAACGTCGAGATTCATAAAAATATTCTGTTAGAGTTTTTCGATGGTCACAAGACTTTCTCTAGCTGTAAGATAGCGAAAAAGTAAAAAGTTTTAGTTGACAATTCTATTTGAACCTTGATAAGTTTAAAGAGTGGTGTTCTACAAGTCTATTTGAACCTTGATCAGTTTAAAGTGTGGTGTTCCACAAATCTATTTGAACCTGGATAAGTTTAAAGTGTGGTGTTCCACAAATCTATTTGAACCTGGGGAAGTTCAAAGAGTGGTGTTCCAAAAGTCTATATTAACCTGGATAGTTTAAATAGTGGTGTTTCACATGTCTTTATGAATTTGGATAAGATTAAAGAGTGGTGGTCCACAAGTATATATGAACCTGGATAAGTTTAAAGAGTCGTGTTCCATAAGTTTATATGAACCTGGATAAGTTTAAAGAGTCGTGTTCCATAAGTTTATATGAACCTGGATAAGTTTAAAGAGTCGTGTTCCACAAGTTTATATGAATCTGAATTAGTCATAGAGTGGTAGTAGACAATAAAATATGAACCTGGCTAAGTTTAAATATATGTTTATTGAATTGAAAAATGTCACATGAACACGGGAATCGAGTCAGGACCTATGGCTTAATACGCCAATTCTCTTAAAAGTGACCCGCCTCGGTGGCGTAGTTGGCTAACGCGCTTGTCGTGTTGAGATCGACTGCTGAGAATGGGGAGATCGAAGTTTGAATCTCGGTCGGGTGAACTGAGGGAGGTTTTTCCTAAATGGTTTTACATTCTCCCTCCACGCAAATATGGGTTAACTTCCTCTAATTCAACCTTCCCAATTCCTAATCCATTAGAGTAATTAGTACTTAAAGCGTATAATCCGAACGGGTAGTAAGACGTGGTGCTAAATATTATTATTATTATTATTATTATTATTATTATTATTATCTTACAAGTGAGCTATCCTGGAGCACGAGTTAACAAATAATGAATCCACCTTTAACTCAGGAGGTCTTTATGCTGTTAGTAGTACACTGACAACCATACAAATGCACATATCAATATATATTAAATGGATAAGCTATTATATTTGTTTGTATTTGTTTAAGAAATATAATATTTAAATGTGGTTATAACCGTAACAAACAAGCATAGTAGCTAAATTAAATATTCCCACAATAGTGAATCCTTTACCGTTTAAAATGGAGCAATGGTTTAAAAAATCTAACTATATCAAAATTATATTTGTCTATATTTTTCTCAGTAACAGACATCATAATTTTTTTGCATTGTTTACTGATATGGTAAAGTGAAAGAGAGGTACAAACAACAACATTACGATATATTTTTTAAACATACCAATAATCTTTATTATTTAGCACCGCATCTTACTACCCGTTCGGTTTATACACTTTAAGTACTAATTACGCTAATGGATTAGGAATTGGGAAGGTTGAATTAAATGAAGTGAACCCGAATTTGCGTTTAGGGAGAGTGGAAAACCATATAGGAAAAACCCTACCCAGTTCACCCGACCGAGATTTGAACCTCGATCGCCCCGTCCTCAGCAGTCGAGCTCAACACGACTAGCGCGTTAGCCAACTACGCCACCGAGGTGGGCTACCAATAAACGATAGACTATAAAAATTATCTCAGACTAGGATTTGTATTTTCCTCAATCAAAGAAGATGTAAAATAAAAGGCTAAATGTGTTGTAACTGATTATTATAATGTCTGTATTAGGATCAAAAGGAAATATTTAAAGAATAAAAATGTATCAAACACTTTATTATTCTCAGCATAGTACAATATAAGTTTGAATTATTTTATTTTGCAAAGCATCTTACTATTCACATATGTACTAATTACGCAAATGTTTTAGCAATGAAGTTTGAATTTAGAAAAAAAAAGTGTTAAGGGAGACTCGAAAATCGTTTAAGGAAAGCCACCCTCTTTACATAGTAATGATACGGTTTTGGACCCCTATCATATGTTAAAAGAGTAATGAATGAAGGTAATGAATGAAGGGTATTTTTTTTAAATAAATCGTTTATAAAATATCCTTTTAATTAGAGATGGGTCGATTCCACTATTTCTCGAATACGAATCTACATTTTATTTTCGAATCTCGAATCCGAATCCTAGCAAATAATTATAAATCTTAATGATTTACAAATAAACCTACATTACACAAAATAAGCCTAAACTGTGAATTAAGATTTATTTCAATCATGCTTATAATTTTAATTAGCCCCAACCACCCCTCGAAAAATACAAGTTAAAATCCAGCCAAATTAAACAATCTAGACTCATATTAATGTTTAAAAATCAAATCAATCAAAATTGGAGTGAATTTTAATTATTTTTAGAAGTGTTGTTAGAATAAGTTATCTTTATAAAAAACGTTTAATAAACATATTAGGCCTAGTTATCTTTTGATCAACTTTAATTATCATTAAATGATATTTTATTGTATTAATATAGCAAAAATAAAAATATTAATTTCTAGTTTATATGTAATTCTCGTTTTAATTTTCAGTTTTTGAAGAGTTTTAATGCGTCCATTAAAATATTTACAAGATTGTTCGTGAGGTTAAAGTTTTAGAAGTGAGCATGTGCTGAAACGGTCGAGTCCAAGTTCCCCATACAAGTGGGAGGGTAGGGTACAAGGCACGTAAGATTTTCCACACCTAGCGATTATTTTTATTTTTTAAAGAAGATTTTATTCATGTTTATCTCTTTTCTCCGACAAAATAAATATTACGGATTAAGTTGTGCTTTTAAAGTAGGCCTAACTAAGTAATTTTTGAATTCAAAATATTATACTTTGTTTATGAGATGAAAGATTCGATCATCGAATCCAGTAAAACACCGAATCCTCGAATCTCTAATACTTGTTAGGATTCGGTGGATTCGAGGATTCGAAGATTCGAGTGGCCCATCTCTACTTTTAATACTTCATTCATGAAGAATAATGCCCTTCTATAAATAATTTCAAAACACTACGTTAAAAAAATTTTTTTTTGTAAAGACCAAATCCGTTGTATTTTGAAGAAGCATGTGACGTGCTGGCTCCCTCTATCGAATAGGAAGCCAGCTTTCACAACAGCTGCTGCCAAGAGTGTTCCATTAGTTAGTTTTAACAGTGATGACAAGGGGTCCAAGAGGCAAGAAGTAGGTCATATATAAGCCACTAGTTTTTATGAATACAATATAGTAACAGAAATCTGCACAGCACACGGTACTCAGAACGCGTAACGTGCAATACCACAAAAAACAAATTAAACAAAAACGTATCACATAATATCACATCTTCAGTATCGAAGGTGTAATCATCTAAATAAATCGTGTGTAACATTGAGAGTCTCATTTATTTAATAAGATTAAATATCAGAAATAATCAGATCAAATAACCACGGGCAAGTGCGTAATAAGGCATACACGCGTCGTCACCGCCGCAAGACCCAATATCGTTATAAATAATATTCAATCACAGGACTACATCACGATATAAATCTCCGTAGCACAATAACATCCGACCAGGACTCAAACCCCGATATCTCCATCCTCATCAGTCTAATCTATTGAAATAGTACCCTTTTACCACTCAATAACCTAAGCTAGTAAAATTGAAATAGTTTACAAAAATGTTGCCTACTTACTCTTAATGCCGTAATTTTCAACTTATTAGCTTATAATATCCATTCACTCTCCTCACCACTAATCAGGAGTTTTCCAAAGGGCATCTGACATTGATATTCCCTGAAGGACTCGTCTCCCAGACCACACACGACCGGGTAGATCCTCTCAAGAAGCCAACATACGCTTTGAGAGCTCATTATTAGTTTTATGTGTTTATAAACATTGTGCTATGATCCATAGCAGAACCCATTAGAACATGTGCGCATTTCAACAGCATCTAAAACAAACCCCTTGAAGATTTTTCTTAGTGCTACGGTCCTTGACGTACGTTCAGAAAACCTATAGCTTACACTAATCTATGAAAACATGAGGGGGAAGGCAAATTTTCAAGACATGCAAAGTAATTTTCTTGAAGGGAGGAAGGAAATTCTTCTTCTACTTCTTTTTAAATTAATAACTAGAAGGTTGGTTTTCTGTTATTTATACCCAACCAGAGCTGGACATGCACTCATCCCTTTGGCTGGCTAGTGCTGCCTGCACCATCTGGTAGAAATCTCATGAACTAGGGGAGTTTAGAAAGTGTGAGGGTTCCCCATTGCCTCCCACACTAAATTTCTATGATCTAACCTGAAAGGACTTAACCAATTTTACCGTAAGGGTATTTTCCCACACCTTCCAGTGTTATTTACATACCACAAGCGATATGGTACCGACGGCTATACTTCCTTACCAAAGGAAGTTTTGCTATGGATTTTCATATCTAAAAAAATACGTAGACTTTGGCTGGGTGTTAAACCCCCTAGCGACGGGTCCTGAGGTGAGCACTTTCACTAAGATTGACACTACATTGAGTCAAATGTTGAAATTCACCCTTCTGAGATGTATACCGATTCGCAGCCGAGCATCATGACCCAGCCACTTGGAAACTTGGAAGCTACAAATACTTATTTTTATACTGAGAATTTTAAAAATGTTACTACATTATTAGTGTTATTTAATATGTCTAGCAAAATTAAAATCTTAAAATACCATGAGGTAAAAGTAGATCCAGTTAAATTTTTATCTACCTTCTTATGACAATTTAAAAATGAATTTATAATCCGCCACATTAGCTCAGTTAGTAGCTCAATTAAAGGCCTTGGGTTCAATATATGGCATGGCAGAACATTTATCAGAAGTGAAACGTGGGTTTACTGTTTCACACTAATGAATCAGTAGCCGGAGCGATTCAATCTGATACAAATACAAATATATTTGCAGTTTTTCAGCTATTAACAAGATGGATATGATTTTTAAGAAATTCAAACATTACTAAAAACAATTGGGTTAAAATTATTTGTGGTTTAGAATCTAGACTTAAACGGGTGACAAAAGTAGTCAAGATTTGAGGGATTTATAATCGATAACTCTTGCACTAAAAATATGGCTTTAGGTACCAGAAACCATATTTTATACTATTTATGTATTTATCCGTTATTTGTTCAAGTGGTTAGAGAGATCAACTACAAGCAAAAGGACTGTAGTTCACTTCGTGTTTGTGCTTATAAATAACATTTACTATTTGTAAACTGTGTTATACATCTATGAAATAAGGTAATGTCTAGGCACCATGGCTGAGTGTGTAGTACTAGACGTAGTATTCAAGGATAGTTCAGTTTGTACATATGTGATAGTGAAATCTGTGTGTTTAGAAATTCCACGTTGGCTTTATAATTAAAAATGTTTTAAGCCTAAATTAGTATGTTTAGTTTAAAGTAAGGACTTTCATTGGTTCTAGAAAGCATACTGGCTTTAAATATATGAATAGATTAATAATAATAAAATGTGCAAAATGCAAGGCATCAGGCTAGTATTGGAGCAAACTGTTGGTTACAGGTAGGCTGAGGTTTTATTCAGAGCCGGGTGTACTGGTGATGGTTTTCAGCATGTGGTATATTACTGACGTTTTCCTTTCTACTTTCCAATTGGATGTGGGTGCATTTCCTCTAAGCTACTTGCCCAGCCTCTACGCTTTGAAAGAAGTTAAAAACCTTTGTGTTGAACGTACTAATTAAATAATAATACATTTATTTGGTAAGAAATGTATTATAATTGATGAAACTTTCTGATGTTTGGATGAGGCCTAAGCCATCTTCACTCGCTGCAGCTAACATCCAAGTGGAGTACTAGCCCGGTTCAAGCTGCATGGACCACAATGTCTCCTTGACTTTCGTTGAGTCGTTCCATCTGGAGCCCTCACTATCTCTCTTCAAAAGAGTTCCAACACTGAGTAGTATTACATCAACAAACAAGGCTGCTCTTATCACGCTCAAAAACTGGGACGATCTTTAGAGATTCTCAGGATGATTAAGTTACAAAAATACTACTTAAAACAACATCGTCTGTAAGTTCAGAAAAATCAAATTCAAGGAGTGTGAAGAATGATTTGTTTTTCGGAAACATTTTAATTTCAATAAATGTCTTCTAAAATTGGTTATTTAACTTTTAACACATTTGTTATTAGGAAAATATTACTTTAATCAGCTTTCATTGTGTTGATCAAATAAGAAGCATAAACAAATTTTGTGAAAGCATTTAGACAGATATTTGATACAAATTAATGCCAAATTTACGTAGCAAATAATTTTTTAAATTAATTATGGGACCGCGTGGTCAAACGTGTTATTCTCGTGTTAGACTTGACTGATAACTAGAGAAGATCGGGGATCAATTCCGATTTTTCATGCATGGTTTGCCACTATCTCTCCACTTGAACGTGGGTGCATTTCCTTTCAATCAGGACGTTCTAATCCCTAACCCAATAGTGTAATTAGAACAGTGCATAGGCGTAAATCCTGAAGTGTAGTAAGGCGTGGTGCTAAAAGAAAAGTAAAATAATACGAAGTGAAACCAAAACTGAAGATATCTTAAAAAATAAAGGATGGTGATTACGTAACGATTGTGTCACCAGTTGATCAAAAAAATGCCATGTATCTATTAGCCAATGAAAGTGAAGGAGGAAAAAACACACAAAAAATGCTAATTGAGTAACTGTAATAAAAAACATGATAGTATAATGAAGGACACCCTGCTGATTTGCGTGTGACAAGTTGACAACAGCGCTTCTTGTGGCATGACTTGACCGAGTGAAACTCACCGTCTGAAATACATGTTGTTTGTTGTTTATTACCTTTAGAAACATGTATTTCTTACCCGTTTGGGTTATACACTTATATACTAGTTATTATAATGGTTGTATGAAAAAAAGAAAGTTATATTTATAGGAAGTGTGTCCGCATTTGCTTGGAGGGATATTAGAAACCCATTTTTGAAAAACTAAAATTAGTACACCTGATTGGGATTCGAGCATCAATCTCCCCATCATTGACAGTCTAGTCTACTGAGTGTGTAGTGTCATAGACCATGCGGTCACCGAAGAGGGTGACATGTTGTTTAATAGATGCCTAAGTGTTTGTTAGTTACAATAGATGATAAAACTATGTATATATATATAAAATATTGAAGATGTATGAAAAAGTTTTCTGTATTTGGATGCAAGATTTAGACAAACAATTATTGATCTTTCTTTTGTTTTTTAAACTACGAATGTTTCTTCCGCTACTGCTGCATGTGATTCAACTATAGCTATATAATCATATTCTTTAGATTTCAGAAACTTATACTTGTACACAGGATTTGAACCCGGGATTTATGGCTTAGTATGCCAATGCTCTTACCACTAAGCTAACCAGGAATCATCCCGTTCCCAAGGCACGTCCATCACCGACTGCCCTAAGATATGAGTGAAGAGTAGCCCTGGACACGGGTTGATTCCTGGATAACTCAGTGCTTAGAGCATTGGCTTACTAAGCCAAAAGTCCCGAATTCAATTTTAGTGACCAGGTGTTATTTTTCACTTTAAAAATAAAATACCATGTATTGTTTTAGATAGAAAAAAATAAAATAAAATAAAAATGTTATCATCTACTAGCCTCCGTTACCCCAAGGCAAAAGACTCATCCCTAATAGTCATCATCAGATCTATAAGTGTTTAGTCTATGATTAACAACACGTAAATAAAAGGAAAGGAGGGGGAAGTTAGGATAATCTCCACCCCTCAAATCAGAACCTAACAAATTCCTCGTTCAGTATCTCCCCCAACCCCTCCTCAGCAAACTCCACCATTAAAACCCATTCACTTGATGTAAACAACGGGTGAACAAGTCTTCAGGAGAACCACCACAACCTCACATATCTCAGGTTATTTATTTTCTCTTCTCACTTTTTTACGAGCTTTTAAAAAACTGAACAGATCTTGAAGATGCAGCATTAAATGCATGAGTAAACTGTTAAAAAATGTTTAAATACTTAAACTCGTTCGAAATATTATATTCATTAACAAATTATTATGTTGCAAACAATAAAATATAAGTAATTTATATAAAACATATTTATAATCTTTACATGATTACATCAATCTTACTATATATAGAATTTGGCCCGTCAACGCATTCATGAAACAGTTATGACGTAATTGTGGCTCTCAACTGTAGCCTTTAGATTTTAGAAAAGTAATCTCAAGATTTCTAAAGTATAGCTTATCATCATTCACAGAGTTTCTCAAACTGTAAACCATTTAGGAAAAACCACCCTCAATACACCTGACCGGGTTCGATCCCCGATCTCCCCGTCTTCTGCAATCTAGTTCAACACGAGAGTAACGCTTTAGACCACGGGTCCGCTGAAGCGGGCATCAGAATATTAATCACACAAAAACAATAAATTATCACTGAATATTGACACTAGCGAAACCCAGTGTTGATTGACTCAACCTGGATCAAGGAGCGCAGCGAATCTTTCGTAAGGCTGAGGATCTGGTGTATACTTTATCTGTGATATTAACATATTTAGTCGTTCCAATGTGATAGTTTACCTAAACCAGAGTAGAGGTAATTATGATATTATGCCTCTTTGTTGTGAGTTGTGTACAGTTGTAACAAAATTAGTTTGTTAAAGTTAAGATTTAGATAGAAAACTTAGGAAATAACTATGATAAAATATGAAAATCTCAGTCATAGAAGGATGCTGATTATTTTTATTCTTCCGGCATGTTTAGGTATTTATATACCAAGGTATATCGGAAGAATAAAAATAATCGACATCCTTCTATGGCTTATTATCACAAGGAGTAATGGGACTGGAATAAGATAAGACTTAGATTTTATACATAAAATTAAAATTAAAATTTTTAAATTCTTCATATCTTGGTAACAAAAACAGTTAATCCCTTTTTTTTTAAACTTCATAAGGGAGAGGTTAAACAATTGATTTAAATTAAATAACTTATTTACAACAAAGTTGAACTTTAAGCTTTTTTTTGTCCATAATTTATTGTATCCAAGTTTTGTAGACTAATTTTAATATCTAATACGTGTATTTTAGACTTGTCGTCAACCTATGTTTTAATTCAGTTGATGATGTATCAAATTATTGGGAATTTTCATATATGACATTTGGTTGCTTATTAGAAGCAAATTATTTTAATAAATGATTTTGAATTTCAATGTCACTTTATTCATCTACCAATTCGGAAAGTATCTAATTCATTAAATTAAAATGTTCATATTTTGTTATAGCTATATCCTGAGTTTCATATCTAAGTCTTAACTTCAATTATTACAACTCCTTACTTTAAACTACTTTAGAATGTTTTTTAAAATATTAAAATTAGTTTGTGCTAGGTTCATAGTTTATTTTTTCATTATTGTGTTTTAGTGTTAGTGATCTGGAAATAAGTGTGTTTAAAATTTTAATCTGAAAAAACCTAATAAGAATGTTGTAAGGATGCAGAATAACGTCATTTGTTACAATCTTAGCAATGTTTTATTATTTGGGGTAAATTATTTAATTCAAGCAGCCAATATAATTTCCCAAATTGAACAAAGCATGACAGTTTTTTTTTTGTAATTAACTAAGAAACGTTTATTTTAACATTAACAATTGGTTTTAAATACTCTCAAAGACACAAAACTTAAGTGTTACTTATTTTAATTAGGTTGTTTTCCTTTTATTGGTAATAGAATATGAGTTATTAAAATATTAACACAACTAAATGTACATTTGCTGAGATAGCGTTTGATATGTGTTGTAATATTTTGAAAAATTCTAATTGCTTACAGACATAACCTAGAATTTTGTCATAACACGATGATGATGTGTCATTTGTAAAATGCCTGTCACTGTCAATATAATACACATTTCACTATATACAAGAACTACTAATTTAATACAATGATCGTATTTTCAAATGCGTAACACGAAACACTCCTTGGGACTTATGATATTGTGATGATTTTTAAACTTTTAACTGTTAGAAATAATAATTTTTTACTACATATGATTTAAGCTGAGCTAAATACTTCAAATAAGTTATTTACTTACGTTTTGTTCTTTGAGGTTATCAGCATAGATGTGTTTTATTTACATACTCACAAGTGCACCTTAAGTGGAAACAAAGTTTAAAGTAATATTTAATCTAGAAAAAAAAAATCATAAGTTTAAACGATTATTTATGAGTATAAGTTATATTTTAATAGTGCTGTAAACACTCCAAAATATTTTAATTAGACTTCTTATTTGCTACACCTTTATCACAATCATTTTATAAATGAGATGCCATCTTGCCTAATAAGTTTTATGAGCCAGATTCAAAATACACTAGAAAACCTGTTTTGTTTAATTCATCACTTCTTAGTAACCATCCGGGTTATCCGTCTAATTAAAATAATACGTTGGGGATGATAAAGGTATAAATTAAGAGTAAATGTATCCACACTCACATATAAGGAGAGTAGGAAACATTTAGTACATCTGGTTGTTTTTTCATACTCGACTCCACCTCATTGGAAAACCAGACAAGGCGAAACAGATGTATTTGCCCTCGTGCCCACCAGTGTGGCTATAGTTTAGTTACTACGTGATAAAAATCCACCCAAGAGCTATAATTAAATGAGATTTTACAAATATAGGCCTAAACACAGTTAGAAAGTTATAAAATCATGTTGAATTTTAATTAATGATAATAATGAATCTTACTGCATTGCATATTACTATAGAAAACAAATAACAAGGTACGGTTAGCAAAATTATATGTATTTTATTAAAATAGATTTAATAATAAGTCGTTTCAGGTGTATGTGGTCTTGAGTTACTTTTATACATATTGCACAAACAAATTTTTGTTGTGAAAGTCGATGGAAACTTTGAAAAATACGCGTGGAAGCATTAAATGAACATTAAACTTTAATGTAAAACTTTCTCTATGATGTTTGTAATTCACCAGCAAATTATATTATCAGACAAAACAGACATTCATGATTATACTACCATAACACAGAGAGGCTGTAAGAATAGTGTAAATTTCTTAGTAGCATTTTGCTATATATATGAAATTTGTATATGGTATAGACATAAAATTACATTTTCATATTATTCAAATAAATTTTATGTTCAAAGAGGAATTTTTGCATACAATTTTTTAAAAATTGTTTTTCATAAGTTTAACATATGACACATGGTGAATCCATACTTCTATGGTGATCAAGTCAGCAAATGTATTATTCTACATCCCCAGTGTGTTAAACTTAGTTTTACTCTTTATTTATTTTTAAAACGCTTAGATATAACCCAATTGTGTAGTGAGTTTATCCAAAGAAATGTTTTTTCCCAAAGCTTATAAAGTGTGATCATACGATTGCAGTTGAGTTTTTAATATTCAAATAGCCACCCTTCCCACCAATTAATGTCCACTTGCACTATTACTACTTTGAGGCGAGGTCGGTGACGACGAAGTCACCCCTGTTGTCGGTGGGCACAGCAGAGGGTAGTAATAGTAAGGGAAGGGCAGTGGCAAACTCGCGTGAGGGTACAGTAGGGGCGATGATGGACAGCCCCCACCCGATTTACTTCTACCCAACACTGCGCCACCAAACCCTCCTAGAACGGGCTGATCGTCCCTCACCAAAACCTTGACGGCGACCCTCTTGGCCGATGATGATCCTCCGGAAGGTATCACTGACGAGGACTGGTCCTGGAGTTGGAGCTGCTTCCGTTTCGTCTTGTATCGCCGGTTCTGGAACCAGATCTTCACCTGGGTCTCTGTGAGTTTGAGCGCATGTGCGAGGTCGGCACGTTCCGGCCCGGAGAGGTACCTCTGCTGGTTGAAGCGCCGCTCCAGCTCATAGACCTGCGCGTGGGAGAACGCCGCCCTCGACCTTTTCTTGCGTTGCTGGTGTTGGTGATGGTGGTGTTGGTGCGAGGGGAGGTATGGGGGGGCAGGTTTCTTCCCCATTGTGGGGTGAGGAGGCACATGGCAAGGTGGGGAGGGTGCCGAGTACAAGAGACTGGACGAAGGAGATTCGCCCCGATATATGATGATGTCTGAAGCAGCACCATCTGTTGGAAACAAATAACATATATTTTAGGGAATTTTAAATTAAAATTTGAAAGTAATCTAATATCAATGGTATGGTCCACTGCACAGACTTTTTCACTTTTTTATTTTAAAATAGAAATATTAATTAAAATCTCGTGAAATTTGTAAAAAAAAAATATTTTTACAGAAACACTTCACTAAATATAAGACTTAAATAATATACACTGTTACAGAAACATTAGGAAAAGAACACATCTGTTCTTTAAAGAGTAAAGCGATCAATTTCATATTTCAAGTGCTCCATACAAAAAAGATATATATTTGCTTATAGCTCAAAAACTATTACTTTTATAAAAATGTACCCTTGACTAAAATTTCATTATTTTTAATTGTAGCACAAGCCTAAAATGAAGTTATATCACATCACAAATTGTTGCGGATCAAAACTATAAAACTCGGTTTATCTAAAGTATCATTAAAATTATTTTCAAGGGAAAACTATTGTTCTAATTTTTTTTTGTAATCTTAAACGATGCCTAAATACAAAATGTAATCAAAATTGTTAGAGCGGATGTTGAGTAAATCGATTTTAACTCTTTTAACCCTTCAGTAAACTACCCTTAATTTCAGGGTTAGGTATTTAATTACAGAAACGCCCCGTTAAAACCCTATGAACACCCTTGATAATTTAATTAATATTTATTACAATAAATTGTCTATACACCTGTTCAAATCTTATTCTCTTGCCTAGATACTTAGTTTTAGCATAATCGGTAAAATAATTTCGGCTCTAGGCTGAGATACTGACTGACAAATAGATGGACGGACAAACAGATATATGACATCGCAAAAATAATTTTTTCGGTGACATTGATCAAAAAGCTTGAGTTCGATTGTTTTTACAATCACAATACTTGTCTTTTCATGGGTTCGAGATAAATTAAACACTATTTAAACTAAAAATAATTCAATTGATTGATTAATTTTATGACAAAGTATATAGTAGACATGTGAAGATGTCAAATATTTATTAGTTGAAGATGTTAGCTATTTATTAGTTACTATAAACTCACCCATGGTGAAGCGTGATCGCATTTTTGTGCTACTGATTGTTCAAGACAGTTATTGTAAATGGTTTAGCTTATATTATACACAACAGATTGAAACCAACCTTAATTTTTGGTACAGAATATGTTCCGGTTTAAAATGTTTTTCCAACCTATTGAACTTTGACACTTATACATAAGAAGTTGGACACAGGACAGACCTGAATAGTTCAGTAATAGTTATTTGGTACGTTGAACTAAATATAATGAGTTTGATTCTCGTATCTAAGTATCCTAGATTATAAAAAGTTTGTGAATGGCACAAGATTGATAGCAAATGTTATTTTCAATTTATTGTACACTGTACAGGGGACTAGTTTAATTATTCAAATGTACATTTTCTTCTCTAATAATTATAGCTAGGTAGCAAGGTCCATGTTTATAAATTAAAGGGGAGAACCTAAGTAAATACTTCAAACTTATTTCTATAATCAAATTTGTCGAGGCTAATGTTTTAACCCACTCAACAACTAGGAACTCAATTAATCAAAACATTTTAAACTTTAATCAAGAAGTGGGGGAATTCTATAGGGTGTACACCTAATAGAAATTTTTAATCCACATTTAGCCTGAATCAATATAAAATCGTGACTACCTATTTGGGGGTTTAAATAACTAAGAAACATAAAAAAGGGAAACTTGACATCAGCATACGTCCTTGGGGTAGCTCTAATGTGTGCAATTAAACATATTGTGAGTTTAATTTGTTATTTAATTGCTTGATTGCCAGTACGGGGGGAAGTCAAACTAAGGACCATGACTTTTTTTTTATCACCGAGTCTTATTACCTTCCAGGTTATACGGATATATTATATTTATTTTAATGGGGTAGGGAAGAGGAAGGATGTATTTAGAGGTAATCTACCTGAATTAGCTTGAAATACTACAAACATTTGATGATAGTACAAAATTATACATATTTTAAACATTAACTTTTTTATGTGCTGATAGGTTGTCTAATAAACACTATATAAATTTATCACTTTCGGTAGTACCAATGACGTCGTGTAACATTTATTTGGGTCATTTTAAAATGTCATCGGATGTAATTAGAAAAAATTACTTTGGAAACTGTTTTCAATGAAGGCTACTATAACACACCAAGCGAAAGTAGGGCAAACTCTTTTGTTGAACGTAAATGAAAATTTAAAATAAATTCCCTTGTAGGAAAAGAAAGCATAATTTTTATATAGCATTGATTAAGTCTTCTTTTAAAAAAATATAACTCTATTTTAGCTTCATATTTATGAATGAGGTTTCTCTATGAAAGTAATAAATTTAAAATTACACAATACGATGCCATGAAAAAAGACTTGTGTTTAAATTGCAATCGTACTTATGACAAGAATATGTTGGGATTATTTCATTGAACATGATGAATTAATATAGTTAGCTAAATAGACTTCCATCAATTATTCTTTAGTAAAATAAACCAAAAGAGAAGAATAGCTTTAAAAGCTTCAAGTGAGAAGTGACGTCGAGTTTTTAGGTAAAGGTTAGGAAGCTTTTAAGGATATTACTTAGAAAGAAAACGGTTTTATCGACAACGACTTGGTATAGAAGGACGCTTCTAGTGGCGATCGTTCTGGTACCATGGCACCAGTTGGACCTTATTTTAGTTAATAGCTCTCTGAACTGCCTACACGTTTCATAAACAACTCTACAACACGTAGGAAAAGATGGTGGGGGAAGGGGGTTGACCATGGAGGGGGTGTAGTTGCTTTATTAATGTCACACGTCACCGGAGCAGTAAACGCTGTATTGCGTGAGAAATAAAATGTACTAAAAGGGAGAAAGGGGTGTTGCTGTTTGGTGTCATTCTTTGCGCAACTCTGAACACCCTCTAATGGGGGTTAATGTGAGCGTTTGAAACTTCCATCTCGTGTCCAACTAATAACTACTGTTTTAGCCACAACGGTGTGACACGTACGGTAAAGGCATGCGTCTTGTCTGGTTTGGTGGTGACTGGAATGTTGAGGTTAAAATCCAAGCCAGGATTTTTGAAAGTGTTTTTAGTTCCTGGTATATGAAACATTGTTCACGTAAATGTGGTTACACTTTCACTAAATTATACCTTCTACCTTTCTATCCTATGATTGCGGATATGTGGATATCTCTGTTAGGCAGTAAGAATTGTATCCCAGGGAATTAAACTAAAGTTATCTTATTGGTTATATGAAATATATGCTTGTTATGCGTAAACTAACAATTACAATGATAAGAAATTAATAACCGCTGAGAATAGCACCCTTATTAACATGTAATTGTCGTTGATCAAATTGCAGCGAATTACAATTTATTGTTTCCGGGCTATTTTCAAAATGAAAACATCTTCAATTCATCAACAAAATTAATGGACTGGCCGACAAAGGACAACATCAAGTTGCATTTATTTCACCACAATCACCTCATTTTGGAGGGCTTTAGGAAGAGGCAGTTGAGCCAGTTAGATATTATCTCAAATGTTTTGTGGGACTAGCTTCGTTAACATAGGAAGAAATGTGAACTTTTCTAGTGTTAATAGAGACGTGTCTTAGCTCATGACCTTTAATCTCCATGCCTTCTGATCCCAATGACTCTGGGCCCGCTAGTTCAGGGAATATCTCACTCACCCAGCTCTAGCAACGTGCCGAATGGTCAAAGAAGCAACCTAACCTGAAGGTAGGGGATTTGGTTCTCCTCCGAGATGACAACACCTCCTCCCCCTTAAAATGTAATATATCTCTTGTCATCGGCTCTCATCCGGGAAGTGACGGGTTGACGCGAGTTGCCACTACCAGAATATCATATGGAGTGTTAAAGAGAGCCGCTGGAAGACTGTGTCTACCCCCAATGGAATCTGACATAGGCTACATTAATTATAATAAAACATATTAACCTAGAACATTCTTACTGTACCTTTTCGCAACTACTAGTTGACTATGTGTGTCAAGAGTTATTTTATCTACAAATATTAATCATTGCAATTTATATGCTTACTACTGTTATGGATATATTTATTATGTCTAATGATTGTATTTATTTTATCAGACTTTTTAGGAACAACTATTGATAGTATTTCCTTTCAAGATATATGGTATGTTGCGTCTTATATGATAATAAATTTACATTATCGCAGCTAGAATTTGGAGCAGTTACGTCGGCACTGTAAAAGGAGACAGGACTCTTAGACAAGCAATGGACCGGGCTGGTCAATGATTGTGTGTGTCGTGAAGCAAAGCAAAACAGAAGTGTATATAATTCACTAAATAAATTATCAAAAACATAATCTGTAAGAAATAAAAATATGTATTATACATCCTTGAAAGATGTTGACTTAAACTGAATGAACCAATTATCTTAATATAAAAAGATAGGGTGGTTTTGTCGTGTTTTCTAGACAGCTTGAGTCGGGAATATGAAACTTAGCAGAGAGGTTATTTTAAGGAAACGGACCAGAGTATTTGTGGAATTTTTGAAATGGAGGGTGAAGGCCACTTGACGTGGAAATATGAGACTTGGAAGGGAGGTACTTTTTAGTTAACAAGCAAGAGATATTTTAGGTATTTTTCGAAATTTAATTCTTAAGGTGGTGAATTTGGGAAAGGGTAGCTTTTCTGGATATCCCAAACTGCTTGATCTGGAAAAAATAAATTTGGCCAGAAAGGTATTTTTTGTCTATAGGGTCAGAGTTTTTTGGGCAATTTTCAGAAATTCAATCCCGAAGGAAGTGAAGTGGGTATGGGATGTTTTCCCATATTGTCCATACCATTTGGATAGCTGGATAGATGCAATATGACAGGGAGATTCATTTTAGGTAATGGATGATATATTTTTAATTCAAAGCCTAAGTGGGGCAAGGAAAGGAGATTTTGTTTCATTTCTTCCTAAATTCTTGAGCTGTAAAGATGAAACTTGGTAGAAAAGTTTTGTTTAGGTATCAATTCAAAAATATTTTGAGATTTTTCTAAATTTAATCCATAAGAGGGTGTAAAGGAAAGGGAATAGTTTCCGAATCGTTTCAACATGATAAAAGACACGAAACCTCCACTAAGCATATTGGCTAGTAACTAAATAAAAGCAGATTCTCCCCGCTCTTACCAATGGACAGAACTAAATACATTAATTTATTCCCTGCCTACCTCAACCATGTGAGTATTAAGGACATGTGTAATTCCAGTGTAAGCCACGTGAGTGTTATAATGTAGTCAAGAATGGTGTCTTCACGCTCTTACCCACAGCAGGGCCACAACTATTTCATTCATTCCCTGCCTCCCTCAACCATGTGAGTATTGAGCACATGTGTAAACTCGGTGTACGACATGTGAGTGTTCTAATGTTGTCGGAGACTATGTAATGTATGTTAAGACGTGTGTTTAATATCCTCATTCGTCTTCTAGAGTGAAGAGCTCTCCGTTCCCCCATCACACGATCTGCTCCCATTACACACACACACACACACACACACTATCTCTCTCTCTCTCTCTCTCTCACCCAATAGAGTCGATCATCACTCTGTCTCTTCCCCACTCACTAATTCACTTACTGGACTCGAGTGGTTCGAGTGCTTGTACAGCTGTCCTCATAAGTAACTGCAAATAACACACTTCACATGGTTTTAGGCCCGTCTGCGTGCCCGCCACCCTTTACTGACACTTTTACATAAACCCATCCATTGAACGTTTTGACGTGGGCTCTTGTAGTAATGGAGTGAATATTCTTAGCATTCGCTCACTTGACAATTCCAACCACTCGAGTTTTTTTTTTACCACCACGGGTTTGTAATATTCTCGCACGTCTTGGTCTGATTTGTGTGGTAGAGATTTAGCTCATTCACTTCCCCTTAATTATAATATAATAGCCTGAATGCAGCGAGATTTGGGATTCAATCTGTCTTTTGGCTCCGCGATCGCTCCTCAATAAATAGACAAATTTTAACGAAATTTGGCAGGGACAATCTTTGGACTTCGGCCGAATGACATACGTATATGTTTTGGCAATATGTTGCTTAAAGATGGTGGACGTTCAAAAAATGTTTCATGTAAAGTAATTTGAATTTTAAATTATAAGTAATATATCGATCAAATTTGGCTTATATATATATATATATTTGAATGGCTACATCTATTACGAAACTGACGTCCTAAACTATGTTAACACTTACTAATCTATATGAATCTAATGTACTGTTATTCAATTGTTTACTGTCTTACTTGTACACAAAGGAAAAATACCAACTTAAAATCCATTAATGAGTTTTTTAAATAGTTCTTTTGTTCATAATTATTTTACTCTATGTTAGTCATTAAAGTGAAATAAAGTGTGTATTGATTAACTTAAAAGCCTGAAAAGAGCGATGTGTACTGTTCACAGAAATAGGGTCATATTACAGTGTTTTTTTAAATTTAAGCTAACGTTAAAATTAAATTGTGGAGGATTAGTGTGGTAGATAATGGAACACGAGCAAAGGACAGTATTTTTGCAGTCCCTTTATCAACAAATTATTTTGGTCAAAAGAAATTAAATAGCTCTCCAGTATAAAGATAGTTTAATTTATTTTTAATATTATGACCTCAAAAGTTCTTGAATATCTGTTAAAGGTGTCCTGTGATTTAATGACAATTTTTTCTCTTTATTAAAAAAAAATTCTCAGCCAATGCCCCTACTCTCATGATACTGTTGATATAAACATGTGAAAAAACTCAAACTATATAATTCTAGTGGCGCAATATCTTATTTATGTTGGTCAAAAAAGTGTTATGGTATAAAAACTGTAAAACACTAGCCTTATCTCACGTTCCTTTCGCTCTCACCTTAAGAACCTATTAAAGGTTCAGTTAAGTGTGAAATCAGGTTCAAACCAAGAAACTTGTAGATGTGCGTTCTTCTACATTCTTCATTTGACAACAGTAAGATTGAGTTACGTTTAATAGTTTTTTTTTGTTTATAAATATTTATCTCTTTAGTTTTGTTACGTTTACAAAATGTTTTAAAGCCATTTTATTGATCACAATTTTTATGTTATTAAAATGTGAAAAACTGCATCACAATGCGACGCCTGGTTCAAGATGTATTACCTAAGTTATGTGCTTTTTGGTGAGACTGGCTCTTAATAAGTAGAGCTGAAACAAAGGACGTTGAATGGGACGCTTTGAAATTAGTGGTGTGTGTATTTTTTACTTCTCATTACTAGCCTGGGCTATCCACGTTATTACACAGATGGAGTGAGGATGAGAAAGATCAAATTGAAAAGAATTGTACCCAAATTTGTGTGTGGGTAAAATATGAACATATTTACAAACACTCCAGAAAACATAGCCGGTAATAGAGTCCCAGTATTCAATATTGGAATAAAAGGTATAGATGATATTTACTTTTGGTCCACTTGCACACGGGTACGGGTTTCTCATAAATAATCAAGGATGCTAATAACTCGTTAATTAATACTTAGATTTTAACAGTTAGTGCAGACACTCTATTTTATATTGCTTTAATATATATTTATTTAGTTAAATATTTCTTCGTAAATATTTAGCAGCCATTTATATATTGTTTATCTACACTCGTATATATCCAGTACCGTAGTATACAGACCTTACCTAAATCCTTCCATCTCAAAGAATACCTTTTTTAAATTCATAAAAATTACAAGTTGTTCTATTAAAATTTTTATAAAGACTTGAAATTGGTGACGTAGCTATTCTTAGAGATCAAACCAAAAGACTTGTTTCTGAAAATGAAGCCTATTTTTTTAAATCGTTGTTTTAATAAAATAATCAATTTTATCGTAAAAAATGTAAATTTTGCTGAAGAAAATCTTGTGGAAACTTAATACTTTATTCTCATGCAGACAGTTATTGGATTAAATTTTTATTTTGGCCCACAAAAATTGTCGAAAACTACGTTAATTGATTTGGTTTCCAAGATATTTCTATTAAAAAGAAGTAGACCTAAAAGTTGTAGCTTAGTTATTCATAAAGGCCAAATAAAAAGGGCAAATTATAGAAATGAAATAGATTTAAAAAAAATAGTTTAGGGGTTGTTTGTTAAAATAAACGATTTTATCAGGGACGTGGCTTTGGTCTAGAGCAACTGGGGGCCACCATCTGGGCGCTTGCGAGCTCTGTGCTGATAAGACCGGGCGCCAAGACAACTGGGCACCAGTGTAAAAACGTGATCTTATTTTTTTATTAGATATTCATTTTTAAAGTTGTTTAAAAAATGAAAACAGAGGGAACTAAATGTGTTTATATTTATAAAGTTGGACTACTTGAGATAACATTTTGAAATTATTTATAACACAAAAAACTACGAAAAATAAGAATTTTGCGTAAAATAAAAGACATATAGATGAAATCACTTAACCTAACCAAACCTAACATATTGTAACCTAACAGGCAACTATTTTTTGTATTGGATTTGTACAATTATAGCATTAAAAAAATTGACCCTGACGTCCAGTCTGCCCAGTACCCGGTTCGTAAGCACCCAGTTGGCGGCGCCCAGTTGTCCGGATATAACGTGGCGTTGTTTGATGCCAGATAAAGTATTATTATTATTAGTAGTAGTAGTAGTAGTAGTAGTAGTAGTACCGCGTCTTACTATCGTTCGGGTTATACGCACTTACGCTAATGTGTAATGGTAGGGTGATTGTGAGATGAAGTGGAGGACCTACAGTTTAATGTGGGATCCGAACAACGGTGGAGGCCTGGCACTCCACACATTCACAAGTTGTGATTAATACAAGTCTTATCAGAGGTGAAGGAAGGGTTTGGCAATCAGATAAATCTGTGCCGGGACCAAGGATTGAACCCCAGACCCCCTGCACACAAGTCTGACACCCTACCCCTAAACCACCAGGTCATCTTTTTCGCACTTAATACGCATCCAATATGGTGCTATAATAAATACATTAACACAGACCAGAATGGAATGGGTCAGTTTCATAATCAGACATGGGCCAGTTTCATAGTCAAATCTAGTACGCCTCAAGTGCGGTGCTACACTAAATACAAGACGACACCTACCTAAACCAGAATGGAATGGGCCAGTATTCTATGCGAGAACGGCCCACCACTATACACTACTTAGACCAGAAAGGAATAGGCCAATTTTATATAAGAAACTGGCTCACTCCATTCGAGTGTGGGTAGGTATCATTTTGCATTTAGCAAAGCACTGCACTTTAGACGCACTAGCTATTAATATGAAACTGGCCCTTCTGTTCTAATAAGTTCTGCTTACCCTGGCAACACTCTATGAAATGTTAAAGCACGTCACTATATTTTACTGTAGAAGCTTTTACTGTACCAACCAATATGTTTTATAAACTAGAAACCTAATTTTCATATACCTTACGCATTTATCAAGTTTAATTTTGAGTTTAACCCACAGTAAGCGACAAAATGGCCGCAATTAAACGGATTTTGTTGGTCTACGCAGAGGTATTAAGTAAGATACGTGGTGTGTGAGACCCATCTGAATTATAAATTAACTAAACGTAGCTATTTCTAAAATCAAATTAAAGACAAATTACGTAAATTAAAAATAAATTATGTATTTTATTTTTCTTTAATAGCTATTTCATAAAATAATCAATACTTCTGTAGAAAGAAAACACTTTTGCCAAACAAAACTATGTATTAAAAAACAACAAATAGACAATATAATTTAGACTCACACATTCATCAAGTTTTTTTTTAGTTTGGGCCACTGTAAGTGACCAAAATTACAGCATTTCGGTTGTTTTGTGTTGGTTTACGTAGAGGAGATATTTTCTTATAAAGCACATAAGCTCTGCACAGAGAATATGATCAAAACGGTGGATGAGTGCAAAACGTTATGTGCCTCAACGAATACCAACTCTTTGCGTTAGTTAGATCTGTTCGAGAGGCAGAAGGCAAAGGACTAAAAAAAAAGAGGGTGGTAACTACTGTAGGAGCTAGTAGAGATCACGGTACAGTACCGTGGGGTAGACTCCCACGATAACTTATAGTAGGACCTCATGAAACAGAAAAATATATTTTTACTTTGCAGTATGTCTGTCTGTATATCGGACTAGAACCGAAATCATTTTACCAATCAGGCTAATCTTTGGTGCATAGGGTTTTAGTGTCACGGGATAACAAAGTTAGCCCTGTAATGCCCAAAAATGCTACACTTAATAATTGGTCCAGAACACATATATTATTCCCTGATATAAATGCAAGTCTATTAATGTATAAATCTCCATATGTTACATACCACGTCTTGAATACTTCATGGAATAAGACCTGCACGTCAGAAGGGTTAACCTCCCTCAGAAGGGTTACCCTCCCTCCCCGTTCTCAAAACACTTCACATGACCGGTCCGAGCATCGACGACAGAGGGCAGTGCGTGGCCTGCTCGTGATGTGGAGCCTTGTTTACTTGGGCCTACTTGACCGGCTCCATGTAGTGGGATTGCTCCCCCCCCCCCTTCCTTCCTTCCTATGATGCTTTGCGTTCAACCACTATAAAACTCCATAGATCGCTAGGCAAAAATACTATTACAATTATTCATCACCTTCAGGATAGTCAACACTCTTCAAAGTTCTCTCTTCGACTCAACTTCACGCTACGTGTGATCACGATGTTCACGCCGAGGGACCGACTGAGCCGCCGAAAGTAATGTGAAGTTTGATTAATCGTTCAAGTTCGTGGGGAGTAGCCGGCTCTATAGCCGTGCTCGAGTCTTGGGTTTGTTTGTATACATTTTTAACAGGATTAGCTTCTCTCATTATTAATGTTCATTGTTCTTTAGGTTAGCTTTCTATAACTTAGTTCACTTACGTGAAGTCATTTGGTACTTCTAATGTTTTCTGGTTGGTCCTTAAAACCAGTAGTTTCAAAGGGAATGATTCCCACACCTTAGCCCGTATGGCCATTTTGTAGTCTGTGAGGCAGTTAGTCGAGAAAGGGGCTGTTTTGATTATTCTGGTTCTAATGGAAATACCTATATAGGTTTATTTAACTTGTGTTGTTCACCAGTTTTGGTGTTCAACTTGTGGGTCATTTCTGCCCGTCTGACATGTCTCGTGTTATATACTATATTTAACTTGTGTTGTTCACCAGTTTTGGTGCTCAGCTTGTGGGTCATTTCTGCCCGTCTGACATGTCTCGTGTTATATACTATATTTAACTTGTGTTGTTCACCAGTTTTGGTGCTCAACTTGTGGGTCATTTATGCCCGTCTGGCATGGCTCGTGTTATATAATATATTTAACTTGTGTTGTTCACCAGTTTTGGTGCTCAGCTTCTGGGTCATTTCTACCCGTCTGACATGTCTCGTCTTATATACTATATTTAAATTGTGTTGTTCACCAGTTTTGGTGCTCAGCTTTGTGGGTCATTTCTGCCCGTCTGACATGTCTCGTGTTATATACTATATTTAACTTGTGTTGTTCACCAGTTTTGGTGCTCAGCTTCTGGGTCATTTCTGCCCGTCTGACATGTCTCGCATTTCTCTCGCTTGGATGTATTTATTCCTTGTGGGAGCCGGTTGTCTCCCTCCTTGTGGTTTATCACTTAGGACATCCATTTAACGCTTCTGGCACAAACCAATTGGTCGTGTTTCAGCTCATGACAAAGTGAAACCGAGAACACTGAATTAAAACCTACCCTGTACTATTAATTAATGTATATTTTCGGCTGATCCATCTTTGTCTGGAGCCAACAGCCTAAAGATTGGCACTTGCATAACTTAGCCTGTCTGTCTAATTAGTGGGCACCTCACGATTAGAGGGTATCAGTCATTTGATAATCTGTGTGGCTAATTAATATGGAAATGTCTAAGGACTGTCTCAGTATATATTGGTTTGTGTTCTGAAGATGTTCTGTGTACCTATCTCTGCATTTTATTATATTAAGCTGATTTATTAAAATTCACTTATATCTTTTCCTTTCAAGTGTTTCCTATCATGTTTATTTACCTTGTTATCAATCGCTGTCTCTGGTGTTAACTAGAGCAGCGGTTCAATAATAAGATTGCCCCGAGGAGGTTTTGAAATTATATATATAGTCCTAAAATTAAAGATTATTTGCTGAAGGCCAAAATTCTCAAAATGCATTATTAATGGGTTTTTTTAATCGAATTTTGTGTCTAGACTGTGTTTAATATTACAAAATAAAATGGCGAGTTTCATTTCCCATTATAATGACTTTGAGTGTACTATATTCATGCAGAAAATTTCAATTTTGATCATATCTCTACAACTATTTTAGATATGAAATAGCTTATTACCGTAAATATTTTGCACTATTAAATATAAAACTCTTTTGTTTGAAATAAAGTTTTATAAAACAAATAGTTTATGAATTATGAAAAAATATATACATTTTTATGCAATACTCAGGGATATTAAATTGAGTGTTATGTGCATTGGTAAACAGAGATGCTCCTCTTTTCTCAATGTTTCCGTAACAGTGTGTCTTATTACATTTATTCTCTTTGATTGAGTGTTTTTGCAACAGTATATAATATTTCGTTTCACAAATATCATGAGTTTTTAGTAAATGTTTCTATTTTAAGATTAAATTGAGAGTAAGTGTGTGGTACCCCATACCATATATTTATTGTAATATTAAGCAGTGCCTAGATTCAACATTTAATTAAAAAAATCGTTAGAGCAGATTTTAGTAAATCAATTATTTATCTTTTTATTCTTCAGTAAACTACACTTATATTTAGAGTTGGATGGTTAATTCTAAAATCTCCTTGGGGGAACTTTTTAAGAACCTAGCTATCAAGTTCTAGCCCGATCGATAAAATTGTTTATGTTATAGTCTAAGACACATGTAGAGAGAAGGCATCACGAAAACATTTTCTTCTGGGTTTTTAAGGTCACAATACGTCTCCCTCCAAGGGGTTGAGAGAAAGTAAAAATATAGTTTGAGATTTTATATAATGTATTATATAATTATTGATAAACGAGTAGCAAGCAGACTAGAAGATTTAAATTTTATCAAGGAAAAAATGGCAACCTTGTCATGGTCATCGAACCCAGGCCCTTTGACCACCCATGTTCTACCACTGGTCCATCTGGATTTTTCTTGGATTCAGGGTCACCTCTCATTAATTGGTGTATTTAGTTCAATTGTGGTAACTTGTGAAATTACAGGCCACTCAGAGCTAAATCACAGTCACAGTTACCGGAAACTCATAACTATTTAGAATGCCGCCAAGTAATTCATATTTTAATTGGGACCCGCTTTGGTAGCCTCCCTTGGTATTCACCCTTTTTTGCTCGCGTACCCCCCAACATAATTTGAATTTTACAATATACCCGTAACCATAGCCTATCAAGGAACTAATAAATGCATAATACAATGATTTCAATGATTTATTATTCTGTGTATATTAATAAAATATTATATGTGATTTAAAACAACATAAATATTATTAAAAATATATAAAGTGCCAATATTTATTACAAATAATCTTTCAATGACATGCCTGGTCTTGCTTTCTCGAAGATAGTAGATAATTCCGGGGATGAGAGTTAGTGAATGTAAGGATGGGGCCTGGTCTTGCTTTCTCGAAGATAGTAGATAATTAGTTCCGGGGACGAGAGTTAGTGAATGTAAGGATGGGGCCTGGTCTTGCTTTCTTGAAGATAGTAGATAAGTCCGGGGACGAGAGTTAGTGAATGTAAGGATGGGGCCTGGTCTTGTTTTCTCGAAAATAGTAGATAAATCCGGGGACGAGAGTTAGTGAATATAGAGATGGGGCCTGGTCTTGTTTTCTCGAAGATAGTAGATAAGTCCGGGGACGAGAGTTAGTGAATGTGAGGATGGGGCCTGGTCTTGCTTTCTCGAAGATAGTAGATAAGTCCGGGGACGAGAGTTAGTGAATGTAAGGATGGGGCCTGGTCTTGCTTTCTCGAAGATAGTAGTTAAGTCCGGGGACGAGAGTTAGTGAATGTAACGATGGGGCCTGGTCTTGCTTTCTCGAAGATAGTAGATAGGTCCGGGGACGAGAGTTAGTGAATGTAAGAAAGATAGTAGTTCAATCCGGGGAATTATGTAGAGCTGCTGTCCAGAAATCTCAAATTGACGTATTCTTGAATGTTGCTATTTTAGAATGCTATCAGTAGAAATTTCAATTAAATCTTCTTTGAATTTGATGGGAAGTTCAGATGAAGTGACGGTTGTGGTATCAAAAGGATTTGCTATCCAATTATGTGTTCTGTCCTCTTTGTAAAAATGTGGAAAGTATTTCAGAAATGACCCGCCTCGGTGGCGTAGTTGGTTAACGCGCTAGTCGTGTTGAGCTCGACTGCTGAGGACAGGGAGATCTAGGTTCGAATCTCGGTCGGGTGAACTGAGGGTGGTTTTTCCTAAATGGTTTTCCACTCTCCCTCCACGTGAATGCGGGTTCACTTCCTCTAATTCAACCTTCCCAATTCCTAATCCATTATAGTAATTAGTACTTAAAGCGTATAACCCGAACGGGTAGTAAGACGCGGGGCTAAATATTATTATTATTATTATCTCAGAAATGCATAGAGCATAATAGCATTAATTTGGGTTTGTACGCAAATTAAAAACATGTTGGCGTACCCCTTGGGATAGCTTTGCGTACCTCCAGGGGTACGTGCACCACAGGTTGAATACCACTTGACTCTAAGGCACTACTCTCGCAGTGGAATAGATTACCGATTATGGGAGAATCGAGTTTCAAATCTCAGTCAGATCTACTGAAGGTGGATTTTCCAAAATGGTTTTCCACTCTTCCTCCAAGCAAATGCGGATACACTTCCTCTAAATATAGTCTTTCTAATCTATATAACAATTGCATAATAAGTGCATGAGCGTAGGCCTATAGACCGAACGGATAGTAAGACGCGGTTAGTTAATAATGTATCTCAATCTTGTACGTGATGATTGTCCACAGTCTGTAATACTTATAAATTAATATCATACTTAAATTTTACATTTTAAGCACATAATAATTTTAATAAATCATAATTAAAAAGCGTGAAGTCATTATTATTTTATATCTCTTAGTAAAAACTTTTATGTTTTAAAGACATTGCAGTTCAAACGGTTATTCTTTTATCGCTAAGCCATATCAAAGTGTATAAATAATATAACAGATAATTATGCTGTCAATTTAATAACATATAATTTAATCTATCCCCTAGAGTGAAATACAAAAGAAATATAATTCATTAAGGAACAATAGACACAGATAATTACTGCTGTATACCACATTCACTTTACGCTTACTTAAAGAATTGTTAATATGCTATTATAACCAAGAAATACAACCCTGACTGTTATCCGTATTGATGGTTATACTGTCCAAGGCGTTGGACTCAAAATGGATTGGATTTCCGGTAACAGGAGGGAAAGGTTTGGATCTCAGCTCTGGGTACTGGAGCAGTGGGCCACGTTTGATTTATCTCACAAAAACAAAAACAAAAACCATTTCATCCAATTTAAGGTATGATACATTAGATGCAATCAGTATAGTTCTAAATAAATGATATAGCACTAATACCTAAATACCTAAACTTTCTCATGGTGTGTATTATAGCTTGGAATAAAATTTAAAAAAATAAATTTTCAATAAAATACTCTTAAATAAGTTGTCCTCATGGTAAACATATTGTAAATAATAACAATAAACACCATGTAAATGTTAAATCAAATTGCTTAAGTAACTTTAACAAATTTCAAATTCTCAAATTTAAATTATTTGTAAAGCACCCTAACATTATTTTTAATTTGTAAAAATAAAAATGTATCATATTTATCAAGAAAAACTATTTTCAGTTACATATTTTGATCTTAATCTTCAAGGCCAATATCAAAATATTCAAATTTTCTATAATTCGTCTTAAGTAAACTACCCTTGAAATAATTTATTTAGGATAAACGAGGATATATTGATATTTATCTTCCAAAATAGTTCTCCGATACCAATTTTAACAAGATAATTAAAGATATTTTCAAATAAAAAATTTAAATTTTACAAAAATTAGCTCTTTTAAACTAGTATAAAATCAGTTTCATTTAGAAAACTTAGAAATATAATTATATATAATGTAAAAACCTTAACAGATATAGATTTAGAACCAAATCATTCAAGCCATTTTTTAAAATATTCAATTTCTTTAAAACCCAGTCATCAGAAAAACTACCTTTAAATGAATATTCAAGCACTTCAGATACGCATTTTAAACATAACGGTTAGAGGCATTATCAAATATTTAGAATATTTGGAATATTTCGAAAATCATTCATCAATAAAGTACCCTTTAATGAATTATTACCAATAATATAATTATACTGTGTTATTTATCAGGTAAAACACTCCAAATATATCCATTCAAAAAATTATCTTTAACATCTATTAATCGTTGTCATTTTAGACAAAATTAAAATTAATCATTCTTCAGGAAACTACCCTTAATTTGTGGACTAGGGGAGAAATAAAAATGTACTAAGGTTATGCATGAAATTAAATATCAACAAAATCCATCAAACCTTTTCAAATCTGTGGCCAAAGATAAACAGAAATGTAAAATTAATTTGTGTTGGTTTCGAACACACATAAAACATTAAGATTCATCATAATCTCGAGATCAGACATTTTCAAGATTACAATAATTTCTCTTCATACGGACAGGAAAAATGAGAGAGAAGGAAGTGCGTTATTTTCATTTAACCTAATTTATATTTTGTAAGAGAAATATTAACATATAACCTATTAGTAATGAGACACTTATGCATTAAACATAAAGATTTTACTCTTAAACATTAGGTAATTACACAACACCTTTTTATTACTTTTCAAAATAAAAGGATCAGACAATGAAAACAATAAAAATTAAGGATCGATAAATTACATTGATAACATAATATACGATGTATTTTGTACGAAATTAAAGAAAGATAATTCCAACATGAAAATAATTATTCCTATCTGGTTAGCTGAAAAGATTTTACCTATGTTTTTAACATTTTGAATATACAAGATAAATAGTTTAAGATCTTGAGATGGGATTCTAAATTGTGTATGAAAACGTCGCATTTCACATTTCAAATTCTAAATTCACACATATTCAAGTAAACGTATGATTTTTTCCTCCGTTTATGTTCTCATCAATTTTAATAAAACAGATGATGTTTTTCAAAAGGACGTCAAACTATACCGAAACCAATGTATTGTGCATCTGTCTCTAGAAATGAAGTGTATTATTAGTGTTAGTTTACACTGTACATAATCAAGTGTGATCAACACGTCAGTCAAATGGGCACCCACACACCTAGACCTAGTGGAATAGGATGCCAAGATTCTGGCATGTGAGGACGATTCATGCAACACACTTGATAAATACATTTTAAAATTAAGGACTCTGTGAAATTTTCATCAGTAACATGATTTTGTTCTGACTACAAAAGTATTTATCTACTTAATCTAAACTAACAAAACAAGATTGGAAAGATGAATTCAAAGCAAATATTAAAATGTTTCATTGAAGAGATAACTTTTAACTATTTTGGGGTCAAATTATTTATTAATTTTATTAATTAAGGTATTTAGCGTGCACTTTTGAACTGATTGATTACATCCGCACACGATAATTTATATGCGTGAGAGCGAAAGGGCCAACAAATTTTGCCGGTAAATTATTTTCACATAAATTCCAGGGCTATTTTATATACAAAAATTGGCATGAGAACAAGAGATCTATTTCCCCTCTGAAGGAAATTGTGCTACGGGTTTTTATCACTCGAGAAAAATCCTTCAACCCCGTCTGGGTTGGTACCCAAGAACATCGTATCTTAAGGAAAGCTTTTTACCCCTAATCTACCGCGGTCGATTTTTGGTATAATATAATATATATAAGTATACTATCTATCTCATTGTATTCATGTTGAAATATGTATTGGCCAACCAAGTGATAAAATAAATAAGCATTCAACACCTACATTTTCCAAGAGTAATTTTGGAGAACGAAACATGAAATAAAAGATAAACGTTATAACTTATGCCATGGACGTAGACCTACATATAAGTACTAAGTATCTCCTAAAGCACTCACGTAAACCTAATATATTCTCTCAATTCTTACTTGATCATTAAAATAATTTTAGAGTAGACACTACTTTAACAAATTAAAGAAACGGGCTTGCCTAAAGAAAAACTTAAATTATTAGATAAACGCATCTTCAAAATTAAATTTTGAAACTAATCTGGAAACAAAAATATTGATATAAAGTTTTAACAGTTTGGTTTCAAATAGATAAAAACTAATTTAAAAACTAACATTTTTGTTTAGCTTTTATAAAATTGGTTGTTTTGGATTCTTTGGTGAATAAGGACTTGTAACTCATTATTATTAACCCAATAAAGTGTCTAGGAACTTTCTAGATAATATACAATTCATAAACCTAGTTAAAATGTACCTCAAAGTCATTTATTTTATAAAAATCGAATTCTCAAAATTTAAAATAAATTAAATAATTGAAAATTGTTTAATTTATCTATATATATTAGAAATTTTGCTTTAATTTGATAGTCGGCCACATGATGTAGTGGTCAGTGCCCTTGGCTCCTAGCTTAGGGATTTTGGGTTCAATTCCTGGGTCGTACCTAAGGTATTTTCGAAAGGGGAATTACTCCCATTGTCACTAAAGCTTGGTTAATTAATCTTAAGTTAGTTTTAAAATTTTCAAAGCTCTCGCATTCTCATATTCACTATCATCATCATCTCATTTCATCGGGACAAGGAAAGGATCTCCAGGGAAAGAATAGTACATTCTGGCGTTCCCTGGGTAAGAGTACATTAGTAGGCCTACTTGCTAATCTCTCCGCTAATGGGCTAGGAATAATATAGCCCAGACGCGCAAAATTATATATTACTTCATTTGATGAAAAATTCAAAGAAGTGAATTCATACAACTATTAAGAAAACATTATTTATATATTAATATAGGTAAGTTCTAATTTTAGATTTTAAAAATGTCAAGTATAAATCAAAAAATATAGAAAGATAAAATTTGCTGCTGATAAAATAGAAAATTTTCAAAATTAAGAGGTTTTGATTTCCAAAATTTTAATAATACACTAAAATTAGTTCTCAAATAATAATTTTTATTGTAAACAAATGAGGTTAAAAGAAAAATAACTTTCAGGAAATTCCCCCCCCCCCAAAAAAAATTATTTGATCACTGTGATAATTGATATTTTTAAAATTCTGTAAACATTTGATATAACATTAAAACAATTTTGATGTTGATATCATTATACGATTTTGTATAAATTATATTTTCAAAACAGGTTCAGGCCTCCAAAAGAGAAATCTACACATAATAAGCTACTATATTTTCATCTTGGTGCTCTCAACAAAATAATATAGGCCATTAATGTTAATTTACAGGATGTTTTAAGGAAAAATATCTATCTCATTTAGGAGTTTAAAAATTAGTTTGTGACCCATTAAAGAAAAAGAGATGTATTTTTAACTAAAAATTCAAATTTTATAAGCTATCGGGTCTGTATGCTCCCTTTACCCTTTAGTAGAGGGATCCAGACCCCCTTAACTTTGATTTAGGATATATTCAGAACAACTTTTTATAGTTTAAAATAAAATTAAAAGCTTTGTTGAAAACAATATTCAGTGCTAGTTGGAGTGAATTATTTAAAGAGTTAAATAAAAAAAAAACGGTGTTAAAGGATTTAATGAATTATTAAAAATATTGTCAAAATATTAATTTTAGACAAAAATATATTTTGTTCGTTTTAAA
Organism: Timema shepardi; assembly: GCA_902151425.1. NCBI lineage: Eukaryota > Metazoa > Arthropoda > Insecta > Phasmatodea > Timematidae > Timema > Timema shepardi. The sequence continues at coordinate 37,140 of CABFVX010001390.1, read as the reverse complement.
CTTATTTTCTTATTTTAAGCTAAAGGGAGTTATTTGGTTGGTGGTGGTCCTCACCCCATTCCTTTTTCTCCGGAGCAATTAGTTACTCCCCGCATAAGTTTGTACATGGACTAATGTCAGAACCCATTAATCTTCTTTACCGGTATCGGAAAGGTCAGGGTTCAAGTTTCAGCCCTGTGTATGCAAAGATGTTTTTTTCAAAAGGTTTACCACTCTCTCCATGCAAATGTGGGTACACCTTCTATAAATTCCTATCTTTATTATTTCTACTACACTAGCATATTTAAAATAAAGATATGCTGTTTGGGTAGCAAGACACAGTGTAAAAAATTGTTACTGATGTGTGAATCTATCACAAAAATGACATATAATGGAAGATATATTTCCCCCCATAATTTAGAGATAATCGTGCAGAAAAAGTGCTTGCATCAGATTTGATCCATATTTTATTATCTCCGTTGCTCATGGTAGAGATTATGTAGCCTACTCTCTACTAACATTATAGTAATTGGTAAATGTATTTTCTATTTTTTTCTATTAGCACCGCGTCTTACTACCCGTTCGGGTTATACGCACTTACGCTAATGTGTAATGGTAGGGTGATTGTGAGATGAAATGGAGGACCTACAGTTTAACGTGGGATCCGAACCACGGTGGAGGCCTGACATTCCACACATTCACAAGTTGTGATGAATACACGTCTTGTCAGATGTGAAGGAAGGGTTTGGTAATCAGATAAATCTGTGCCGGGACCGAGGATTGAACCCCGGCCGCCAGCATAGAAGTTTGACACCTTACCCCTAGACTGCCAGGTCACCCTGTATTTTCTAATTAATGCATTAAAATATTATAGGGTGCAATTCTTTCATGCCAGGGTCACTATAAATTAAACGTTCACTTAACTTTCACGTAACGTAAAGGCTCACCTGTTTTTACATGGAAGCCATCACGATGCAGTTAACTTAACTTTCACCTAATAGTAAGACGTGGTCCTAAGTATTAACTTTCACGTAACGAAACGTAACGTAAAATTAAGTTTCACCTATTTTTAAATGGAATCCATTATGATGCAGTTAACTTAACGTTCACTTAACTCAAGAGTTGTCCAAGAGAGTACTTTGACGTTAAATGAAGGGTATCGTGTGTTCTGGCTAGCACACCATGTTGCGAGGGATGTCAGCAGGGCTATTTAGTACTCCACTTGTTTGTTTATGGTATGCGGATGACAAATTCAGTATAGTTTTTCCACATCTCATGAACTCCAAAATGTCATAGCGGCTCTAGCGTATTTAGTAAAGGTATTTAATGTCCACTTACTGAACTTATTATGTCAGCACACGAAAATTTTATGAGTAGGAACGAAAAGACCTACCAATTTTGCTGGAAAAAGATATTTCCACATACCTTCTAGGAATCTTTTACACGCTATAACTATTGACATGTGACTGACAGTTTTACTTCCCCACTGAAGGAAGTTGTGCTACGGATTTTTATCGTTCATGAAAACCCATCCATCCCAACTGGTTTAGAACCCAGGGACATCGGATCCTGAGGCGAGTTCACCGAGGTCGACAGCCTCTTGTTACACTCTATTCTATAAATCCAGTAAGCTTCTATTGCAAGTACTTGCAGCCTAATCACCCTGAAATGATTGGATTTCATTTTATTGGACAACTTGTTCTCACACAGTCCAAATTCATCGTCTGTGAATTTATCGGGTTGTTACGTTAAGGCCCTTGGCCCTGTCAAGTGCAAGTCTACAACCAATTTTGTGGGTGGGAGGGTTAGAGGCGTGGCTTCACAACCAAACTACAACAGTGTAAGTTGACGTCAGATTCTTCCAAAATATAATGCCTAGTTTAGGGAACACAACTAACTTCCTTGACAAAGGTACGATTAATGACGGCCTGACACTTAGCTAATCCTACTGTTACTCTGCTAAAAAGCGGTCTTGAATTGTACTGTGGTTTTACTGTCCAAGTAAACTAAACCAAGGTACCGACTTTTATGTTTCCTGCAGTGATTTTCCCTGAGCTGACCAGGGCATTTGGTTTTTTTGTTTGGTAGTAGTTCATACTTCTATTTTTTCAGTGAAGATAATTAATATAATGCAAGACTGTAATAATTAACACTCAATTGATTTATTGCCTAAATAATATAACTAATACAACTATAAGTAAGACATTATTCATATCGTATCAAAATAAATCTGGGCGTATTTTTTCTACGATAATAATGATAATTGCTTCTTTATAAATTATGTGTTCCCTAAAAGATGAACCAGATGGATTAGTAATAAATATACAAAAAATTGTTGAAATAATATTGTGATTTTTATAATAAGTTAATTTATATTTACAATATATATTTTCGGGAATTATTTAATTGATTTTACCCCGATTTATGAATATTTACAAAGCACTATAAATATATATGTATATATATAAACTGTTGGATCAATACAAAACTTAAATAATGATGTATGTATTTAAAAAAATACTACGTACTAAGCCTAGTGCATACTGGATGATAATTGTTAAAACAGCCTACCACCGGTGTTTCCCGTGTGTCTGGATACATGGAAACATCGCCCGAGTGTCCGGCGGTAAAAGATCAAAGAATGTTGCCAGTGTCTCGGTCTCACACCTCCAATGGAAACATCGCCCGAGGGTCCGGTGTTAAAAGATCAAAGAATGTTGCCAGTGTCTCGTGAGGGTCCGGTGTTAAAAGATCAAAGAATGTTGCCAGTGCCTCGGTGTCACACCTCCAATGGAAACATCGCTCGGTGTGTACCCACGTGCAAACATAAGTGGGCAACTTTTGAATTTTAATCAATTGATTTCTATTTCTCGTCCTAGTATCTAGCAGTCTAGTATCTTGGTAGTGTTATGGTGGTGATTTTATTGTGGTTGTAATTACTACATATTTTTAAATGAGCAACCATCATTCAACGATACCTCTACAACAAATAGTCGTTGTAATTCTCCTCCAGACTTAGAAATTCTCTTTTACACCAAAGCATTTTTTTCTTTTATTGACATTTGATTACTATAAAAGCTGCAACACCAGTAGCGATTTTCAAATACATCTCGAAAAGAACGGGGACTGGTGAATGGCTTCTGATTGGTGTGGACCACTGATCAGTGGTGGAGTCTTGTGCCCGGACACAAGTTGGTGTGTGCGTGGACCTGTTTCTGAGCGTAGGCCCCGTTCTGAGTCACTTGATACTTGTATCTAGCAATTATCGCCCGGTGTATACTAAGCTTTATTGATGACATTTGTGTTATAATAGATTATATTAAAGTCAGTGAAGTGTATTTAAATGAAATACTCTATTAGAACAAATATTAATTCCTATGAAAGTGTTAAATTGTTACTCAATTGAATATTTCTGATAAACAAATTTATCTATATACGTTCTCATTTTTTAGTCAATAATTTTAGCCCTGTACCCCACCATCGTCAATGAAAAAATTCCTTCCCCCTTTAGGGCTAAGAGCTACTTGCCTGCAGAATTTCAGATTTTTTATGTATTCTGGGCTCAGAGATAATTTTTGGTCCCCTTCATTTTGGGTCACGGGTCACCTTAGACAATTTACAGTCCAAACCACCCACTTAAGGTTTTTTCTAAGAGGAGAAGCAGGCACACGAAATATTATCTCTCTATGACATTGAATAGCTCTCCATTTGCAGATTTTGATTTTTTGGAACACCCTCCTAATTTTGAAGGCCCATTGTATTCGTCTGTCACTAATAAAGGCTGTGCATACATTTGGATTGGAGGCTACCTGCCAGCCAAATTTGAGCCTTTCTGTGATATTGGAAAAGGTTCCATTTACGGATTTTGGTATTTTGGAACACCCACCTCATTTTGACCCCCTTTTGGATTTTTTGTCACTAAAAATTTATATTACTCGAAAAAACTAAATTATGAAAATATCTTGAATCTACTTTGGATTATATTTATTAGCTCATAAAATAGGAACAATATTATACCTATGGATTTTAAAAGTGTTTACTACAAAAATAAGTTTTTCAGTATCAATTACAAAATTAAAGTTTGTACACATTTTAGGATATTTATTGTTTCATGCCTTAAATTTCCCACACTTCCAAATACTATCAACACATTTGAACTGGTGTACATTATATTAATTAAATATATTTATTGTTTCACTTTTACAGTAATTATTAAGATTCAAAATGATAATTTTTACATAGAACTACTCTTGTTAAACAGTCGTGTCAATTATAAGTATAACTTATTTATTATAGTTAATTTTAGGTATTTTATAGTCATTGAGGGACCTTAAAATAATTTAAGTTATTTTATAAGCACTAAACATTACTCAAATCATAATTTATTAACAAAATGTTTTAGTAGACCAGTACTGTAATGGTGGTTTAGGTACCTCATTATTTTCTTATATTGGTATAAATTGGGGGTTTCAAGTTTAGTTGATTTTTTTTTGTTTCATTTATATGCCTAAGTGACTGACAGATATACACACATTTATGTTGATCTCATAACTAAGAAAAACTAAAAACCAACCCGATACACACAAAATTATTTTTTTAAACTATTTTTTCTCTTATAAGAAGACTTTTTGGGTGCCTAGGATCAACAAACTTTGGAAGTAAATATTCCGTGTAGAATGTGCTCAATGGTGAGATACAAAATATTCCCAGGGGAAAAACATTTGAGATAGCTTCTAAAGTCATCCTAATTTTTTAAACAAAATTAGGTGAGGTGCGATATAAATTAAAAATACACGGGGAAAGCAATAACCCTTCAAAAAGCTTTTAGTATATTAATGTTTTTAAATTTGTTGTGGACTATTTGAAATAACTTCTAAAGACATCCAAATCTAAAGAATTTCCTTAAATAATACTACTACTACTCCAAAAAATCTTCTTGCAGCACAAAATTTCTAAATAATTCAGAGGTAAAACTACTCTAAATAGCTTTTAAAGAGTCTAATTTCAGCAGTTTGTGGTATAACCAAACAAAAAATAATGTCAACAGAACCGGGGTGTGGCGTGTAGGGGCCTATTGCCCCTCTTGGAATAAGCTTTCCTTCTTATATAATTATTTCACACCTTCTAATATTATCAAATGTGAAGTTGAAATATAGACTTGCATCCAATTCCAAAAAACTTCTAAAGGCATTTAATTTTCCAAAATGTGCCTGGTAGGGACCACTCAAAATGGTTTCTAAGAACATAAAATTTAAAAAAATTGCCGGGATAGGGCCAGTCCAAATATATTCTAAGTGCATAAGGTATGTTTTATTTTATTTATCTAAGCACCGCGTCTTACTTTGTGTATGGGTTGTACGCCTATATAGTAATTATGCCAATGTGTTTGGAATTGGTAAAGTTAAACTTAGAGAAAGTGCACCCGTATTCATGTGGAGAGTGACTGTAAAACCATTCAGTATAAAACCACTCTTAGTGAACCCAATTGGGATCGAACTCGGAACTCCATGTCACCAATGGCCAGTCTGCGAGAGTGACACCTCAGAGTTAGACCATACGGCCTTTGAAGCGAGTAATAATTTTAAAATATTGGAACTCCGTAATCACAAAACATGGCAATTGCAAGGGGTTGTGCTTTGTACTGTACTCTATGGCTATATTATCCGCCTAAGATAAAATAAAAATGCAAAACACTTTCTCATTCCGAAGCTAGAAGATTAATAAACAATAATAACGCAGATTTCAAAGAGCAGGGAACTAAAGCAAGGTTTACAACGTAAGGTTACACAATAAAAACTTTATTTGAATTGAAACGGTTTTAACATAAATGAGAACAAACTTTTTATTTCACAACAAAGAGATTGAAAATAGCAGGAAACCTTTTAAAAACCAACCCCTTTCGATTTCAACCCTTTATAAGAAGGGAGTGAGGAGACTCAAAAAATTCTAAAAGTACTCTGGCCCTTTACGTATAAGACATTTCCCTGCAAAATTGTATGTATGTATTTCAAGCGGTTTTAAAATACGGGGAAAATACTTCTTTCCCTCTTCCCGTTCATTAGGGAATATTTCTTGAAAATTCCCTAAACTACTTTCGCCCGTTCAAGGTAACATATTTTTAAGTCAAGCTATTTATAAGATACGGAAAGAACACCTCCCTCTCCTATTACCTATCTTAGGGGAGGAATTTCAAATATTCCCAATTCTTTTTTTTTTCCCCCGTTAACTAAAAAGAACTACCTTGCCAAGTTTCATCCTTCCAGCCCAAGTGGATTAGAAGATAAGGTTATTCCTATAAAAATATTTCAACCTACATCCACCCCTCCCCCTCTTTTCACCTCTTAGAGTTCCAAAAACGTACCTTTTAACCGCTTAGTACCCTTAGGTTTTAGAATTTAAAAAATCCCAAATCTTGGCCCATTACTTAAAAAACCTTCCTGCATAGTTTCATATTTCCGGCACAAGTGATTTGTAAGATACGATTATAGTTCTAAAAATATTCCAACACCTATTTCCCCTTCTTGGATTAAGAATTTCACGAAATCTCTTGGATACCTGTGGCCCAAAAAAGTATCAAAAATCAACTTTCATCGATTTTGGAGGACATGAATTTTACCACCCATTTCAGCCCCTCGTCACCAATTTAGGGATTATATTTTAATAATTCTCTAGCCAAATTGTAGAAGGGATTCAGAATGTAAAATTTCAATGCTTTATGTTCATTGGTTCAAAAAATACATCAGTTAATTTAAATCTTTTAACGTTTAATTCTTTAAACCACCCTTTTCACCTCTTAGAGGTCTTTACGGAGTTAGATTTTAAAAATACTCTAAAAGGGCTAGCCCTACTATAGAAAGGATCAGATGAATGGCTCGCGATATATCGCGGGTGGATACTTGCACAGCAGGTGGATTGGATGCAGCAGGAAACCAAAGGAGTTTCTTGATGAAATAAATTCTGACCCACCTTGTTGGCATAGTTAGCTATTGCGCTAGTTTCTTGTTCAGCTAGACTGCCGATAATGGAGAGATTGAGGTTCAAATCTCGATCCGGTAAACGGGGGTTGGTTTTTCTTAAATGGTTTTACACTCTCCTTCCACACAAATGTGAGCTCACTTCCACTAAATTCAACCTTCTCAATTCCTAACCCATTAGCGTAATTAGTACTCAAACGTATAACCCGAACGGGTAGTAAGATGCTGTGCTATAATTAAATTCTAATTTTAATTTAATTAACTTCTGCACCAATTTTAGGATGGGATATGTTTCTGAGGGACCATGAGCCCTACCAATTTGAATTTTAACATCAAACACTTATAACGGAAGGGTATCTAACAAAAAATATGTTACCGAAGAAACTTTATTTTTTGAGTTCTTGGTGATAAGTTATGATAGGGGGCCATAAACCCCTTTAAAAAATCTAATCCAAGAAACTAATATTATGACGGTCAAGATATACGAGTATTTTCAGGAAGAAACAAATACTGAATCAATTCTAGCAGGGTAGTTGTTCCCGGGGGGCATAAGCCACCCAAAACTTATATTTTGGTGAAAAACACTTTTCAATTTAAAGGGTGCCTAACTAAAAATATTTTACCAAATAAATTAAATTGTTATGATTTTATGTTGTGAATTTTTAACATGGAACGCATAAACCAACTTATTTATAAAAAAATCTAATCCGTACAACTAAGATGGTAAAGTCAAGCAATATGAGGGTTTTCAATAAATAAATAACCTATTAATCTTTACTATACGTTAAAATATTATTTTAAAGGGGGCAAGGACAACCCCAGAAAAAAATCCATCTAGTTCGAAAGCTAGGAAATTGCCCCTTGATCATAATGACACAAACCGAGGATTTTTATGACCTTCTATTCGGGAAAGAGATGGACAAACGTGTTTTACATTTTTTACACGATCCTTCTTGGTCTGTAAATTCCCTGCCGTGGGTTGGGGGGTCTTCGGAGCGGGATGGGACCCCGAAACTCGGAGAGAGAAAGGTCAAGAATGGGACATTCTACTACTGAGATTGATCTCTTTTCGGCGTTGGCCGATAATAAATTCACAAAAACAGTATTTATATGCAAAAAAAAAACTTTGTTTCTTTATTAGTAAATAATACCCGTGGTAGGAAACATTATTTTAAATTTCAGTTCTCTATATTTATTGATTCAAAAGACACATAAGTTAATTAAAAAACTTTCCTCCCTCCAGGGGTCTAATTTCTCAAAACCTCGTTTTATATCTTGCTACAGTCTAAAAGGAACCTTCACACAAAATTTCAAGTTTCTTGGTCCTGGGGTTTTAGAGAGTAGCGGTGATGAGTGAGTGAGTCAGTAAGTCATCCAATCAGTCAATCAACCAGTGAGTGGATTTGGTCTTTTATTTTTATATATATATATTTCTCCCGAAATAATCAAATCTATTTGTCTGATACATTAATCTTTGTAACCTCTGAAGAAAATGCGGACCCACTTCGGCGGCCTCATGCTCTAACATGCTAATCTTACGTTGGTACGAATGCCGAAGACGGTAAGATCGGGGTTCGATCCTGGTTGAGTTCACTGAAGATTATTTTCTCTAAATGATTTCCCACTTTCCCTTCACGCAAATGAGGGTGAATTTCATATAAATTAAGCCTTCCTAATCCCCAACCCATTAGAGTGATTAGTGCATAAGTGTATAACCTGAATGGTTAGTGAAAAGTGGTGCTAAAAAACTATACAGAAGAATTATATCATGTAATAAAATAATATTCTTTAGATTTTCGTTAGAACCATATTTGTATAATTTTACTATAAAAGTATACAACTACCGATTTAGCTATTATTATTATTATTATTATTATTATTATTATTATTATTTACATGACCTTGGTGTACAAACAGAACGAATAGTAAGACGTGGAGCTGAAATAAATTACATAGCTTTGAGCTAACATCCATTTTTGTAGTGTCTTTCCTCCCTTATATCTATTTCTTTTTGCACCAACAGTCAAACGTGTAACGTTCGTTCACGGTAGGAGTTTACCTCTGAAAGGACTTTTTTCCCTACCAGAAATCTATTATATAGTAGGATATTGGTAAGAAAAAAGACCTTTCAGAGGTAAACTCCTACCGTGAATGAAGTATATATCATTTTCTTTCCATTCTTCTCAAATCACAATATCGCAGAACCATAAACAGTACCTCACAAGTATCAGTGTAAAAAAACACTCCTTCAGCGCCTAAAGAGAGCCGTCACTCTTTAGAAGGAATGGCGGCCATGTTCATTCAATTTATAGTGTCATTCTGTCAGGTGGCCGACCAAAGTATCCATCCACGCCAACAAGAACAGATGGATCACGGAGACCGTAGATGGCGCTAGCTACAGAATAGGTCTAGCGGAAAAACCATACGTTTGGAAATTTAAGTTTTCTCGAGAATGAGTGAAATTTTTATGTTGATATTTTCAACACCCCTTCTAGAATAATGTATCGATGTTTGTTTATAGCTACATTTTTTTTTTTGCTATGCAGCTGGCATTTTTCTATAGAAAAATGTCAATTTTATCGATATTTGATCACTGGTAAAAATATAGAAATGTATATATAAAAAGTATATCTTAATCAACATGTTTATATTCTTGATAAAACCGTTTTCGAGAAAAAAATTGCAAAACAATAAAAACTCTTGAAGATAACCGTTTGTTCCCACGGCTCTGCATTTCCCGCCAAATAAAAAAGGCTAATATCATAAAGTTGCGTAATCCTATTCACACACTACACTGAATATCATCTCTGAAGGAACTGCATGGCTACTATTAGGAAACAGCGTTGTAATTCTCTTGTTTTTGAGTTCTCAATCTCCTCTTGAATATAAGACCAATAATTCAAAGCTGGTTCATCTAGGCTGCCCATGGCTCCTTCATACCTTAAAACATTACCTTCCGACATAACTGAGAGCGAAGTGATTAGGCATCATTTCACAGAGAGTGAGGAGAAAGCCTTTAGCCATTAGACCTGCAGTTTCATGTTATTGTGTATAATTTATTTAAATTAAGTGAACGTAAAACGAACCTTAAATGAAGCCTGTTTCGTTGGCCCCCTGGTATAAAAAGCTACTTTTGCAATATATTAGACTGCCAATGGCTGGGATATCGTGGTTTGATACAACTCGGGTCTACTGAGTTTTTTTCTAAGTGGGTTTCCATTACCTCCCCACGAAATGTGGGTACACTTACTCAAAATTCAAATTTTCTTACCTCAACTCATTATTCAAATTAGAATATAAGCGTACAGCCCGAATGAGTAGAAAGACGCGATGAAAAAAAAGTATAATATGAGTACAAGAATTTCTTTTGACTTTACTATAAAGGGAAATTATGTTAATTGTGATGTTTTTATCTTGGGACTATGATAGATCTTGACGTTTTATGTGCTGTACGTACCTTTCAATTAAAAATAAATTACAAAGTGTGTCGCACATACTTTCTTGCACCTTTATCTAAAATATTCCACATAATTCGTAAGAGAGTTTTTAAATGGGGTGTTGGAGAGTAATTAAGAAGATCAGGGGGACAGACAGGGTGGTGACAAATGAAGAAATCATTAGAAGAGTGGGTGAGAAAAGATTTATTTCGGATGTGATTCTTTGTTATAAAGCAAACGGGATCATACTCATCCTTAGGAATAACTATCTTCTGCATGACCTTATAAAAGGAAAGGTTGAGGGGTAAGAGGAGCTTAGTAGTTGGAAGAATCAAATATAGGATTACTTGAAGGAAAGAAGAAAATTCTGGTAGCTGATGAAGTAGGTAGAAGACAGGTTGCATTTGAGGTTCAAGTTCACTGACAAAAGAAATGAGCCTGTCGTAAGACAGAACATCTAATGATATTAAGTTCGTAAGATATGTGCAACGATTACATTGTTGCAGAAACATAAAGGGAAATAAAATCACATGTCATCATAAAACATAAAAAAATAGGTACTAATAAAGAAATATACTGAGGAAAATATAACATCTCTGTACACCAAAGGTCATAACAATAAATATTACATATCTAAGTATATATAAATGGTACGGAGCTGCGTACGGACTTTCTCGCTCTATTGTTTAAAAATTTATATATTTACTCAAAACTAGTAATATATTTGAGACGAAATAATATACACTAGCTAATCCCAACATATATTCCACCATAACTATGTAAAACATTTTTTGAGCCACCGTTTTAAATTTTATAATTTTACTTTTAAAGAATTTATGTCCTCATTTGTATGTTTGGACCAATAAAAAAGATTAATATTGGGACCACAAGGGTCAACACTTAGTTTTAAAACTTCAACTGCCGATTAAAATTTTCAACATTTTATTAGGTGCTGCACATCTTCATGTTATCATATTGCTATTAAATTCCTGATTTATAATAATTTATACCAATAAAATAAACTATTAATTTTATAAAAATATATCCCAGATTAAATATTTTTATTTTTGATAGTACTACATCTTTCCTTGCCTTATATTTAAAATAGTTTCGGCTCTAAGCTGAGTTATAGACAAACAAATAGACGGATAGACAACATTGCTAAAACCACTTTTATGTATCAGTGGGTTACATTAAAATTTATCAAAACTTTGAGCTTAACTTTTTTATAATCACATTATTTAAACGAGTAAAAGTAAAAAGAGCATCATTATATTTAACCAAAAAGCATAAATCAAATAGCATACACATCTACAGAATCATTAAGAAAATAAGAAAATATGTGACCACCAAAGAGCCTAACAATTTATCCAATTTTCTAACTTGAATAATAAAAGCTCGTTAGATTTGTGAAACCGAATAATAATTCTATACATTGTTGTTGAAACACTTCATCAAAGATCATAAATGAAATAATAGATACTTACTTGTTCTATGTCCTTAAGAGCTAGGAACACTGTTATCCATCAAAGAGCTTAAGAATCAAATTCATTTTCTAAGGCCTTAATTAATATATATATATATATGTATGTATGTATGTGTGTGTGTGTGTGTGTGTGTGTGCTTATAGCTCAGAAACAATTATTTTTATGAAAATATATTTCAAATAAAAGATTTTTATATTTAACAATACAACAACTTTGCGATGATAAGCTAATTAATATCTCAAATGGTTCCGGAGAAATTATGACAATTGGAAAATATACCTAACCTAATGTACCCTTAAAGTCATTTTCATGAGAAAATGAGAGTTGTCATTTTTTTTCTAATTTCATACCAATAAAATAGGTGGATATTAACTATTGAGTCCAAAATGATAGATATAGATTATTGTTGTACAAACCTTTCATCTAAGAGGTTGACGGAAAGAGAACATAAAATTTAGTGAGACCTACTTGTTTCTTACTCTATGGCATTAAATAATTATTGCGTTAAGACTTAAATATTATCACTTTACAACTAAAGCTCACAAAATTGTATTAATATACTTGCCAATATCTCAGAAAGGCTGGTTTTATAAAAATATATTTCATATAAAAGTTTTTTTATTTTTAATAGTGCTACAATTTTTCAATGCTAAGTTATTTAGTATATCAAATGGTTGTAGAGATACGGAAATTTACGCTTTTGTAAGGTACCCTAAAAGTCATTTTCATAGGAAAATGAAAATAGCCAGTTTATTTATAAACTTAATCAACAACAAGGTACGAAATTTAATCAAAATCGTTAGAGCCGATTCTGAGAATATAGATTTTTTTCTCTTTTCTCTCTTTATTAACCTACTCTTAATTTTAAGTTTAAACAGAAACACAAACAGACGACATTACAAATACCACTTTTAAGAGTTCGGGGGATCATGAGACTTCGAAATTCATCAACATTTCAGGTTAAATTTTTTTTTAATGGTCGCAATACTTGACCTTTTGTGTTCAAAACGTTAAATAATGTAAATATTTGCGTGTAACTTGAAAGTTATTGAATTTATAAAAATATGCTTCGGTTAAAATATTGGTATTATAAATAGATCTACATATTTGTAACTATATGTAATTTCATTTCTCAAATAATTTCGGAGATATGGTACAAAATGAGAAATTACGCATCAGACCGGAGCACTTAAAGTAATTTTACCGAAATATTGAGAGTAGCCATTTTGTTTGTAATGCTTATAACTGTTTAAAAATTAAATTTAATCAAAATCGTTAATTCCAATTTTGAGAAAATAGAATTTTTCTCTTTTTGGCCTTCAGTAAAATACCCTTAATTTTTAGGGTTAGATATTCAATTCCAAAAATTCCTCGGGGCTACCCTATGAAAACCCTAGATACCAAGTTTTAGCCCGATCGGTAAAATAGTCTAGGCTCTAGTTGGAGGTACAGACAGACAGACGGAAATTCAAAAACCACTTTTTTGAATTCGGGGGGGGGATGAAACGTCAAAATTCATCAAAATCTTGANCGTCGAGATTCATTAAAAATCTCGAGATTGTTTATGTTTGACGATCACAATACTTTATAGCCTATACCTGTAATATAGTGAGAAAGTAAAAATAGAATGATATACAACCCAGAAATTATTGGTTTAAAAAAATGTATTTTGCATAAATGTTTTTTTAATCACTCCTACTACAACTTTGCAACTCTAAGTTATTTCGTATCTTGAAGATTGTGGAACAGAATTGGAGATATTCTTATGTAAAATATCTTCAAAGTCATTTTATTTGCTAAATACGAGTTATGAGAAAATGTGTTTTCATTATATTTGCCCTTAAGTAAACTATCATTTTTTTTTAAATATATATAGAAAATTCCAAAATAAATCCAAGGAACCTTATGAAAATCCTAGATACCAAGTCTTAGCCCGACTGGTAAAATGTTTTCGGTTTTAGGCCAAGATACAGACACACATTCATACAAATGGCAGCACATACACAACTTTTTTTTTCAGTAAGCTATAAAACATCAAAATCCATCCATATCTACAGTTAAACTTTTTTTTTACTAACGATCTCAATAATTACTATAATCGAGAAGTTACGAGAATGTAAAAATAAATACTTTTGAAATTTTGATTGTCCCCATCTTTTTTTTATTTTGACGGTTTTTTGGATTTCGTCTGATTGTCTCTATTTGTTTTACGATTTCTGGATTTCACTCTAACTTGACATTTAAATATTATTTTATGATCATACACTTAGGCCAAACATTTATTATAATTCTAGCTCTAAGATTAGTGTTAGTTTACTGAAGACTGATATTTGAAAACTCGAAATTTTTTTGGAAATGGACTTAACGATTTTATTTAAAATGCGTTTCTGGAGAGTGACTTACACGAAAAATAATGTTTTTTCATTTTTTAATAAATTAAATTGTGGTTTTCTGGTATTTTTAATTTGAAATTTTATGAAAATGGCTTCCAGAATTTTATTTAAAATTTAAATCTGAAGGTGATTTAAATGATCATCAATATACAACAAGGTTTCAATTCTGAGGGAAATTTGTGTAGTGTTTGTTTAGTGAAATCATTCATATTGTTGAACATTTTGTTTCATATTATGCTCGCAATAGAATATTAAATAGAGTGTGTGCAATTGTTTCCTAACATTTATTCTAAAATCTTCAAAACATAAATTAAAATGTATTATTATTATTAATTTTATTAGTATTATGTGTTCTGTCTTACGGCAGGTCTATTTCTTCTATTTCCTTAAAGTCATTTAATATTTGAATCCTCCTCTTTCCTAAGTTCCTCTTTCCCTCAACCTTTCCTCTTATGACATCGTGTAGAAGACAGTTCTTCCTAAGAATGTGTCCGATCCAGTTTGCTTTCACAGAATAATTACATCAAAAATTGCTCTCTACTCACCCACACTTCTTTGAACTTCTTTATTTGTCACTCTCTCTGACCACCTGATATCAAGTTTTTTTCCGCATCATATTTCAAATATATCCTGGTATTTTTTTTTCATCTTCCTAAACGTTTATGTTTCTTCTACATACAGCGCGATGCTTCAAATGAAGCATTTCATCAGTTTATTCCTCATTAAACAAATAGTATAATGCCTGGGGAAAAAAATCACTTAAATTATGAAAACGGTTCTTCATCTTATTTTCCCGCCCATGAGTCACCTATACCAGCACAGCTCAGATAATGTGTTGAGAACCACTGGTTCCGATGAGAGACGGGGTTCAAAGAAGAGATGGAAAGGGCTACGCGTTTAAATTGAAAATCACAAACCGTTATTTATGGTCGTATTTTGTTTGCCACGACCTGGAAAAATTATTGAGACGTTGATTTACATCCTGTAACATTCAGAATGTAACAACAATTCTGATGATAAAAAAAATAACAAAGGATTTTCTTAACACGAAACAGTGTATTCATCCATGGCCATTAAGCAGGATAATATGTTTCACACCTGAATTATTTATCTTCGCGAGTGGGTGGATGAAGAGATTTTTTTTTAGTCTTGTAAACAACGAAAGAGTGAAGAGGAAAGTAGTAAGAATAAACGTATGAGTAGTTTCATTGGTTTAGCATTCAGATCCTTCAGGTCACGCGATGTTTATCCCACCAATACAAGACGATCTTTGTCCAAGTCACAAGACATGAACCATCAAAGTGGTCGACTGAGTACCGAAGAAACAATGGCCCTATTTTACCCTCTTGGAAAGATTTGAAATATACTTCGGTTCTTAACGTAGGGGAAAGGATGTTAAACCTGTCCTGTCAAATAACTTGGCTGTAGTTAAAACGACCCAAAACCATCCTTTTTTCTTTCTTTTATGAACTCAATTTATAAAATGTGTTTACAGTAGAAACTGTAAATGAAAGAGTATATCCATGGCAAACAGGAGGATCCACTAAATCTTCTTGTTTTACAAAAGCCAAGTGGAGAATTTAAATAAGTCACTCAAAATGTTTTAGTGGTGGGACAGTTCACAAAAGCAGACGCGCAGAATGAACGTGATTGAACACGAGCAAAGAAAAGGGAAAACAAAAGGTTTTTTAGTTTATTTTTGATTTAGTATTGCACTTTAACACGTCTTACTACTCGTCCAATTTTAGCTACGCTAATGTTTTAGGGGGGAAGGAGACAGACTGTAGAGGAAAAGTATATAAATTTGTGTGTTGGGGAGTGGAAAACAATTTAAGAAAGACCAATTTCAGCACACTCAGCTGAAACTTAAATCCCGACCTATCGGTCAGTGACAAACCAGATATATGAGCTAGATATTTAGTCTGTGTGCCCACCTATGTGGATATAAGCTACATAGTTTAACAACAGGGTAGCACACAATACTCAGTCTCGAGAGACCAGGGTTTGGTACGGGTGACTTTCACTCAATTTTTTTTAAATTACGTTCTATCCCTAAGAATCTTATTGTTCCTTTGTTTAGTAATGTTTCAGAACATGTTGTAGAGAAGATTCTCTATATTGAAAAATAACACCTGGGAATGGGAATCGAACCTGCTATCTTTGGCTTAGTACGCCAATGCTTTAACCACTGAGCTATTCAGGAGTAATTTCGTGATCAGAGTCATTTCAATCATATTTTAAGGTAGAGTCTTTAAATTTAAAGAATATGACTTTTAGATGCGGATTCAACTGCAATTAATAAATATAATAGCTTAGCTATATAATCCAACATGATATGTGAGTTTGTACAGTTGTCATTGCACTGTATATTTTTACATTTGACAGCATAAAGCCCTCTTTAGTTGTAGTTGGCTTTGTTATCTGATAGCGCGTGCTCCTTTTTTTCTTTAGTTTCGTGTCTAACTACCCGTTATAGCTAGCTATACGCTCTAATGGTCTTAATTGATCACTCATATGTATCTCTCGATCTCTGCACGTCCATTACAGACTCTGCATTAAAATATGAGTGAAGAATAACCCTGATTTTGGGATGACTCCTGAATAGCTCAGTGGTCAAAGCATTGGCCAAAGGTCCCGGGTTTGATTTCTGTGTCTAGGTGTCATTTTAGTAATATGTAATTTAGTAATATAAGTAATATGTTATTAAAATGCGGCTGTAACAGTAGTAAATAAATACAGTGACTTGGGTATTTGATCTAGTATATTGTAGGGTTGTTTATATTACCGATTCACATAATATTAGGGGGAAGTTTTCTCGAGTTAAAGCTTACTCAAGATTAGGTTTAGTTTTTTTCTTTGAACTACCATTTTGAGTTCAGTGACGTTCGATTTAAAAATAATGAACAGTTCTACGAGTATTTGTGTATATATTCTTATACATATGTTACAGTCTAAACCTGATTTCAAGATAAACTAATTCGGACTAGGACGAATTGATAAATCCTACCTCTTTTAGGATTAACCAATGTAGCCTGATGTTTTAGGCAGTACTAGTATTCATTCTTCTTAACATACGATACATAGATCTTGGACACGTTTCATCATTCACAGTTCGCACGCAAATATTGTCAGCTAACCTAACCTAACCTAGCCTAAACCCGATTTTACCTGATATAATTGTGAACTCTACTAATTTATCCTATGGGCTAGGGCAAAATTTCAGGATTAACTAATTAAGACTAGGCTAATTAGTACATTCTGAAAATCTTAGGATGTATCAATTAGGCTTAGCTCGACCTAGCTTGTCCTGGAATTGGGTTTGGACGGTAACGTATACATGATAGAATAATTTCAGTTTCTTTATCATAATTTACCTATGTATAAGTATTAAACAAAAATAAAATGTAAACATTCTTTAAACGTTCAAAAATATAATATAAACTTGTCATAGTTTGACCAAATATTTCGAAAAATCACCAGTGTAATTTCATTTCAAAACAATTTAATATATTATTATTATTATTATTATTATTAGCACCGCGTCTTACTACCCGTTCGGGTTATACGCACTTACGCTAATGTGTAATGTTGTGTAATGGTAGGGTGATTGTGAGATGAAATGGAGGACCTACAGTTTAACGTGGAATCCGAACCACGGTGGAGGCCTGGCAAAATTAATATAAACATATTACTTAGCTAAAGAATAAATGCAAAATATTTTTTCTTACATTTCCTTTTAGTTCATATATTTAACTATTTAAGGCTATCCGTAATTTTGAGAAATAAAATTCAAACGATTTCATGTTATTCTAACAAAATTTTGCACACTTACTCCATTATTTCATTAATGTGGGATGATAAATGACAGGAATTATAATATAATATTTGAAAATAGAATAAGCCCTATGCATTAATTGTATATAGTTTGAAATTTAGAAGAATAATTAATGTCAATTAACTTAAACGCAATTTGGTGAAGCAAAACTAACTCCTTTAGGATAAGTTTTATTCCTACTTTTGAGATTCGTACTCTCTTTTGCTCTCTGAGTATTAACAACATCGAAAAAAATTAAGTTTCTCCAAACTCAGTAGGTCTAAACACACATTTTTTCTGAAATTATTGATTATAGCATGTTGATATTCTGTGACTAACTTAAACTGAGCAATGGGCTTTCTTAATTTTAAAAATATTTTAATACTATATTTGCTGGTCAAAGCTTAACACAATGCCCCTATTTATACGTAAAGCCTATCTCAAGTTTTTGCGTATTTTAAACTGTCATAAAAATATAAACAATTAGTACAAATATGAAGCAAAACTATAGCGTAAAAACCTACAGTTTCTGAGACCGTTTATCAACATTTGAGTAAAAAATATTAACTTTAATCTGTTACAATACACATCTAGTCCCACAGCCACCAATTCGTCATTTTGAAAAAAGAAGGTCACATTTTAAAAAATAATCACTTTTTGTGTCCGTGCAGGAATTCAACCCAGAATCTTAAGCTTAGTTGACAAACAGAAGGACTTAAACCTACTGAGTGAGCTAAAATGTTGGATGACTAAAACATTTGTTTCTTTATATAAACTTTGATATCTTTCTCTGTGCAGGGTGTATGTAAATTTGTGTAAAATATTCTAAGGGCGTATTTCCATTGACCAAACCTTAAGAAAGATTAATATAAACATGGGTCTAGAAACGTTTAGTCTTAGAGTAAGTTAAAGGTTTTCCTAAATTATGGATTATTTGTAGGGGATCCATTTAATAACCATATTGATTATTAGATTTAAATCCAAGGGGTTTTTATCTCTGGGGAAATTTAAAGTACATTGTTGATGCAACTCCTGTGCCTGATGTTGACGTTTTAAGAGAGCGTTTCGTAAATGGATGTGATAAACTACGTAACACATCAAGTGTAATCAAACGAATACAAAAAAGCATGTAATGCAGGCTCAAAGAATGCTGAGGACCATATTTTGATACATTTTTTTGTAACAAAATTTTCTTTCTTCTTGTGTTTTTGTTTGTTTCTGTGAACCTTTGTCTTGTTTAATTGTATTACTTCTTCCACTGGATTGATTATTAATTGAACAGTAAAATTCCTCCTACCATAGAAACTAAAAAATTATAGAGCCATGTTTATATGAACTTTCCTTAATATTTAGTCGATGGGAATACGCCTCTAGAATATTTGATACCAATTAAAATACACCCTGCGTATGAAGCTTAAAGTAGAACTGTCTGTACCCAATTCCAGATGAGGTGAAAAACTGAAATTTGGTAGGAAGGTAAAGGGATTGGCCTATATAACTATTAAGATATAAAAATTTCAAATTTCAAAACGAAGCAAAGGGGACTATAGTTAGAAAACAAAGTTTTTAGATGAAGTAGAAAATAAAAATTTGGTAGGAACGTAAAGGGGCAACTCCAAATAATTATAAATGTCTGAAAACTTTAAATTTTTAGATGGGACTCCAGGATACATGGGGAAGAAAGGGGAAGGAGGGGGTTAAACATTAAAATAGCTACTTACTATTGTGGAGAGTCTAAATTTTGCAGGCAGATAGAAGGACAGCTTCAGATAAACAAATAATTCTTAAATTTTGAAATTTGACCTCTATGGGGGAGAATGGAGGGATGAAAGTTTTAAGTTAACCAATGTATGTTTTGAGCCAACGTACATAGAGCCTGAAATTTAAATTGAAGGTTTATTTCTAGACTTGGGTTAAACAGTTTGATATATTTTCAAATTTCTACCCTTAAAAGGGTGGAAAGGAGCAAAAAGGTGTGGGTCTTACTGACTCACTCATCAACGTATTTCCCCAAATACTGATCTTAGAATCTTGAAATTTTGCCTGGAAGGAAGGTAGTAGGATTTCCCATTTAACCAGAAAAATAGAAAATATCAACATGGGGCCCCAAGAATCGGAGGGAGAGGGGGCCCTCCAAATAGTCACAAATGTCTAAAAATCCTAATTTTTTTATGATACTCATCAAAATAGAAGAGGGTCATGATCATAAAAATAGCTATTAAGTACTCTAGGAAATGTAATTTGGCAGCCAGGTAGAAGGACACCTCCAGATAGCTATATAAGTCTTAACATTTGAAATTTCTAGGTGGTAGCTGGCCATATAGTTGAAGGTTTGGGGGGAGTGGGTGGGTTCGGGAGTTATGGAGTTTAAAATGTTTAAAATTAATAAAAACTACTTTTTCTCAGTGTTGTATAAAACTTAAATTCGAAAGGAATGTAAAGGGACCACTCAATATACCCAAAAATGTCTCAAAATTGTAAATGGGACGTGGCGAAATAAGGTTAACAGAAGGAGGATTGTATGAGAAACACTTGGGGGAGAGGGGAAATTTAAATTTGCCAATAACATAGAAAGAAATGGGGAAGATTTGATTCTTCCAAAACTAAAATAATAAACTATTTCTCAATATTTCATGAGATTGAAACTCTCTAAACAGGAACCCACCTTGGTGGCGTGGTTAGCTAATGCGCTAGCTTCGTGTTGAGCTGGACTGCCGAGGATGGGGAGATCAAGGTTCTAATCTCGCTTGGGTGAACTGGGGGTGGTTTTCCTAAATTGTTCTCCACTCTTCCTCCACGCAAATGTGGGTTCACTTCATCGATCTTCAAACCTTACAATCTCTTATCCCACTATCGTAATTAGTACCTAAGCGTGTAACCCAAATGGGTAGTAAGACGTAGTACTAAATATTATTATCATTATTATTAATTAGACGTAAGGACCACCCCAAACTGCAATGAAGGTTTGAAAATTCTTATATTTAAAACAAAAGTTCAGAAAATGGAAAGGTGTTATAGCATTATTTCCAAAAATATAAAATACTCTCCGGTGTAATATGATTGAAATTTTTTGTTAAATGCAAAGTAAAGAATCAAAATAACCGGAAAAATTAGAATATTTAACATTTAAATTGGTTTATTGAAAATGGTCAGGGTTGGAAATTTACAAAACTAAATTTATCAACGCCATATCAATGTGATAAAAAAATTGAAATTGGATGAAAAATTTTTGAAATTCAAACATAAAAATGGGAGGGATGCTGTTGAAATGGGAAATTAGAAGAAATTCCAAAACATAATGGAAAACACTATCTTTAGAAATGGTGAAAATATAAATTTGCAGTTAGCTAGAAAAGAATCAATTAAAAAAAATCAAGATCTGTGTTGAAGGAGGGTTAGGAATTCAAGCAACTACTAGAAAAAATACTTTAAGTGATCTAGAAAATTTAAGTACTTTCAAGCAGTTAAATCAAGCGCCCTAAATAATAAAAAATATTGAATATGTGAAATTTCAAAATTGGTTATAAGACTTGAGGGCACACAATTTATTTAAGAGGAACGATTCTGCGTGGAACAAACTTAATTGTCATATAAATAAATATACCTAAGTTCTACCAGATGATGTCCGAATATATGTAATTTAAAATTGAAAACTAAGAAGTGTAAGCACTCAAAATTGGAACAACTGTTCTCGGTGTGGTTGAAAATTAAAATTTTGCAGGCACGTAAAAAAAAATTAGATAAGTAAATAAGTCTTAAAATTTCAAAACTAGAAATTGGAAACCAAAAAGGTTTGGGGTAGAGTAGTGTAGCTTGAAATATCTTCAAAGCAATAAGATAATCTACCATTATGTGAGAATTTAAGTTTAGCAAATTAGTAAAAGGATCACCTAAGATAATATAGAAATCGGTAAATGTGGAATCTAACTCTAGGGATCCAATAAATTTATGAAACATGGAGGGAGTGGGGGAGGGGTGGCTTGGCTTTTGATTGTGTGATAATTTTGGGTTTTAGTGAAAAACATTTTATAAAGATTTAATTTATTTTAATTTATTGATTGCAAGCCTTGGTACTTTCGTAGTTCAGGATTATACAACGATTAACTTTAAAAATATTTGTTGCAATATGTTGAACGTCCTAATTTGATGCAGTGTTGATGCAGCTTACCCGCTTACCCGTGTGACGAACGGGTCAGATGGTTAGTTATTTTATAATTTGTATTTTATTGCATATTATAATATGATTTGTCGTTCTTAGCGAATTATTCTTTACGATTCAAACAAGTATAGAGAATAGGGTAAGTTATAATTATATTAAACGGGGGGGGGG